>UCOL01001373.1:0-38309 GCA_900474335.1 Ormyrus nitidulus
AAGCTGAGATACGGCGTATACACTCACACACACACACACACACATACATCCATACGGACATTTTTAAAAAACCATTTATTCTTGTTCCTGACACCTTAAAATACAATTATAACATGTTTTTCGAACAACTCCAAAAATTACAATCGTAAAGCTTCCTTTAGGAGGAAGCAACAAACACCATCGCAAAACCTTCCCGTCCCTCGCCCCAAGAATCTTGAGCAAACCCCGAAAGCTCGTCCCTTCGCACGGCGCGGGGCGAGCACGGCGGAAAGTTTTCTCGATAGGATCGCGAGACCCGTAGATCACGCACGTATATTCGGCCACAAATCTCGCGGGCGTCGTGCGTTTAATGAGACTTTGACCAACTGGCGGAGAGCGGCAGGCTTCTCCCCCCGTCGCGTCGGCGAACGAAAGTGGGGCTGTCACGCGTGATCGCCCTACCAACTCGGCTTGCCGCATTATGCGTCCCTCCTCCCAGCCCTCCCTCCCTAGCCCTCCCTCCCTCTCTCTCTCTCTCTCTCTCCTTTCCGCTGGCTGATTTATGCAAATTTCGCGCGATTACGGCGCAGTGCTCGCGACAAGGTCGTCGTCGTCCTCGTCACGCGTCGGCGCGCGTCGCCAGGAATTACCGGCCATTCATAAAGCCCTTTACGTCGTAATTTTGCGCAGCGCGCGGGCTTGAATGTCTGTCGCTGCGCGGGCCGCGCTTGCTTACCGAGTATTTTAGTTTTGGGGAAGTGGCCGACGTAGTCTTAGTATAATGGAGAGAGAGAGAGCCGACGGGGGCTCGAGGAGTGAATTAAGCGAGGAGCTTGCACGCCCTGTTTTAGTTTCGGCCTTTTAATCAGTTTTCCCGGGAATCGATTTTAAATTAAAGTTACACTCGAAATCTGACCTTCTTCAAGGTCCGCGCTGTTAATTCTCGGCGCGTTCATTTTTTCAGAATAAACTTTCTTTCCCGGTGCCTTTTTGCTGGAGATAACACCTTCTTCGCCAAGTGAAATCTGACCCGGAAGCTGCGTGTTTCTCCTATGAATTATGCCCCTTATCTGTTTAACGAGAGATAAATCACGAACCACTTATTAAAGCGAAAAATATGTTAATCTACGAGCCGCACCCAGAGTACATTCTCTTCCTAGAAGGGATACTCGCCGCGCGCATGCACGAAAGTAAGGGCAGAATTAAATAGACGCCTTAAATCCTCGTTAACCAATAACGGCATTCCAAACAATATCAAGGCCCCGCGAGCGTAAACACTCGTTAATCCTCATTAACAGGCAAAAAGGCGCCTCGGGCGTATTTCATCTCGCGCGGCGGGCTCTCTCTCTCGCAAGCGCACGGCGCACATAACAATGACTTTTAATGATTCACGTAGGTTTCCGGGTGAGAGAGAGAGAGAGAGAGGGCATATCCGACGCATAAAACGCCGAGGTCAAGACTGCCGCGGCCGCCGGGGCAAAGAGGGACGATAAAATTACGTCAGCCATGGTAGGAGCTCCAACGCGGCTCTCTCTCTCTCTCTGCGCAGCCCAGCTCATTTGCGGAACGGCCGAGCCGAGTGCGACGTTAATGCCCTGGGAAATTCTGAATTTCGGATTTCGCCCCGAGAGCTGTCCTCTCGACGCCGCCGCCGCTTTTTAATGCCTTTGTAGACGGGGCCGACGAGCGTTTCGACCCTTCTCCCCGGCCGCTGACGACGACTGTCGCGTGAAATTGCGATGCTTTTACTAAGTTTTTAATCAGTTTTAACCGGTCAGCTTGGGGTGCTTTTTTGGAACGCGCCGGTCGGTTCATGATGTAGCGTTTAAGGCGAATTTCCTCTTTGTGAAAGGGATTCAGTTGTGATTTGAGTTTGAGGATCGAGTCTAGAAATTGATATTATATAGTCAAGATTTAAGTAGTGAAATAAAGACCAAGTATTAGTGAGAATTTCGAATATAAATTATGTTTAAATTATAAAACTTTCTAACAAGCTAAAAACGTACTTTCAAAATTTCATAGGAATGTAAGTTTCTTTTTTCAAGAACTGTAGTATAAAACGGAATATTTTTCAGACAAATGTAATCGCACCGATAAAAGAAATCACGAGACTCGTTAAGTACTTAAGGTAATATGAAAGACAGAAAAGGAATGGCTGCAGGAAAAATGAGAAAGCGGAAGGCCGATAAAAGCTTGCGTTTTTATATCGGAGTATCTTAACCCACATAGTCGGCGAGCTTTTACCAGTTTCGGCCTCGTACATTTTTTTCATTGTCTCCTTTTTGAGGTCTTCGGTATCGTTTCGAGCACTTGATGAATTCTGTAATTTTTCTCTTTCGAGGAGCTTTTCAAAAAGGGATCTTTGTACCGTCCGAGAAACATTGTTTGCCGAAAGATAAATCTGGATTCGGACCTGATATGTAAAATAATGCAGATTTGCATGAATCTTTTAGCAGATTAAAAAGCCTTTCCATTAGCTAAATTTACTTTTATAACGTTCAACAACGTTAACTAGACTAAATTAACTAGTGAAGAGAAAAAGTAAAAAGCCTCTTAATTTAAGGCAAACAAATTCATATTTAATACTTGTACATCCGTTCGCCCAAAGTGCGAAAAGAGCACATCAGGAGGTGAAATTAATTATGAGCAGCTTAAGCGTTGACAAACCTAAATCCGTCAAGTAGTTTAGTCTGCACGCTGCAGGAGAGCAGAAAGTGTATTTGCGCTAATGCGATGGTCGACCATGACAGATGACAGCTCCCGACAAGGTCATATTCGCTTTATATACCCCGAGAATTAACATTTTTCACCGCTTCCGTCGTCCCGTCCTTTAATAACTTTCTAACAACTCGCAACAATTGTTAGCTCCGGCCGATTCACGAGAATATCCCGCGAATAAACCTCTGCAGAGGATTTTTCGAGGGATGAAAAACAGAGACGCGGAGATAAATTCCCGGCGAATGCGACACCCGCTGCCGCGTCAGCCAAGATATTCGCCGAGATAAAAAACATTTGATCCAATGAAAAGCAAGAAAGCTGACAAATATTCCGTTCGCGAGATAAACTAGACGGCGCATTTGCATAAGCGCGCGGATGTATTCCGAAATCTAGCCGGACACGTTTTTAGTCGCGCTTTATCTCCTGAATTTTGACTGGACATTTTCCGACTCCGCGGCGGTACTTTTGTGCGCGCGGGGCTACATTTTTTTCCGATATCTGCGGGCTCTTTATAAAAAGGGAGAGAGAGAGAGAGCGGGGATTTTTTGCCTTTCGCGAGAAAGTTTACTGCTAAAATATTGGAACGCGGCGCGCCAAAGTAATGCATGTAAGCCGCGCGTAACGGAGTTAATAAAAAGTAGGAATGAATTAGCCGCGTACAACTGTTTTAAAATGTATATTTTTCGCCGGTATAATAAAATGATTTACATCTTGAAAGCTGCATCAAGCTTTTCTTAGTCACTTTTTTCCCCGTAAATTCAAATTTGCTCCGTGTATGTATATTCATGATCCGCGCTGCATTAACCCGCTGCAAGTGAAAAGTAGAAATGGAGGCGGAAGTGATGGCACGCCTGCTTTTACGGTGGTACCACCGTAACTGTAAATAACTATAACGCATGGCGTATGATAATTTTTGTTGTAAAAGACGGGCTTTAAAAGCTCAAAATTCAAATAAATTTACTTATAAATTCACCGCCCCCGACGTGTAATCGTAACGGACGTCCAATCGAAAGTAACTCCACATGAAGTTTGATGTCTCCTTTGCCTATACGTATCGCCGGTGATTAAATGCCTCCATATACAAGTTTTTAATGCAAACGCATCGGTATAAACACCGGCCGGCATATAAAATTTCGATAATGCGAAAAACTGCGTGACAAATGCAACGGACGGACGACTGCAAAATTTTAATAACGAAATTCGCCGGTACGAACCGCGGCAACTCGTTAATAAAGAATTATATCGCGTAAATAAGCGTTTTAATTTTCAAACTTAGCGGCGTCGCAGGGGTGTATAAGGCGGCCTCTTAAACATTACCTAATAAAGTACGGCGCGGGGGCCGCTTTGCGCGCGCTAAAATCCCGTCTCGAGTGCACTTAAATCTAACCGACACAAATTGCGTCCAAATTCACTCTGATAAGGATAAGAGCATAAAGTGTAAAATAACTCGACGCGGCGGCGGCGGCCCGTTTACACTCGGCCAAAAAAGAGGGAGAGAGAGAGAGAGAGGAAAAGCGAAAGCAAGCGCTCTCCGGCAAGAAGTTAATCTTCCCGGAAAAAAAGTCGCGAGTCGATAAATCCCCTCATAACGATCTCCGCCGCGCGACGCCTTTGCCGGGCGGCGCCGCGACGGTCGTTATCGAGCGGCTGCCTGCTGCCTGGGCTGTGTGGGTGTCTGTGTGTGCGAGGCTGCGCCGTCGACCGGAAGCTCCTCGACCGAGAGGACTTTAATGGCGGGAAAATAAACCGCTTAGACGAAGAAGAAGAAGAAGAAGAAGAAAAAGGGGGCGAACGGAAAGTGCGAGCCCCAGGCAGCTGACATCGCCGGGATCTATGGCCGCGTGTGACATGTACTTATTGCGTGCGCGCGCCGACACACGCTCCGAAGGTATATGTACGCGGGCTTTTTAGCATGCGGAAGCGCGCGGCTCGTAATGCGTATCGGTGGCTTTAAAAAAAAAAACAAAAAGGTACGGCGGCGACGGGGATTAAGGCAGGTTTTTCCACCGCGACTATCGCATTAACAAGCGCTCCTCTTTAATTTCGAATTTTCCCTTTTTCGCTGTATTTCCGGGCAAAGCGCATATCAAATACTAGCCACGCGCGGGGAAAGGGGGGCGTATTCACTTTTGCACCGAAGTACAGAGAGAAGCTGTGTGCGCGAGGGAGCGCAATAACGCGGACGCCCTCGTAAAGTCTTCCGCAGCCGATTATACCGAGCGAAACGAGCGTCGTTCTACCCCCCCTCTCTCCTTTTTTCCGAATTTCTTTTTCAGCGATATGCTTTTTCGGCCGCCTATACACTCCCCCGGGGTTTTTGCGTCTGCGTTCGAAATCCCGGACTCCTTGCCGCTGAGTTATACACTCGGCGATCGGCGATTCGATTATACTACCGGCCCGCCAGGAGAAAGAGAGCCGGATTTTTCCTATAAAAATGCGAGTCGCGATACTGTCGAAAGTGCGCCGCTGCTGCCGCGCGGCTCTTGGTGATATTCTCGGGAAAATACTGCCCCGATATTTTCGCAGTTATTTTAATTTTCTTCAATTTCCAGACGTTGCCTTATATATATCGTAGGAGCTATAATTTTGGCTTTGATGTTATTTACAACGGCCGATTCATCCGCCGAAATAGTTGCAATCAACAGAAGTTGGAATCGGATGAAAGATTTGAAAAGCGCTTATCACTTGAGCTTTCAAAATTGTAATTTCAGAAATATACCTTTCTGATTATTATAATTATTAATATTATTTTTATTTTAGGTATTAAGTAAGTACTATTTATAAAATGGGTATTTTACAAGAAAAATCACTTTATTTTTCAAATGGTGTAACGAACTAGAAATGTTTTGTTTTTTTACAAGTTACAAAAACACTCGACTATAATTTCAGTTTAATAAAATATCACAAAAATTCAACCTTAGACAAAATCCTATTTAAACGAAACTCTAAAAAAAGAAAGAAACAAAGAGCGAGCCTAATCTCTGGCGTAAATTTTTGCAGGGCAGTTCGGCTGACCGGACCCTTCGTCACGATGGTCTACAGCATGATAACGGGCGACATGCTGACCTTCGGCATCATCTACACGGTCGTCCTCTTCGGCTTCTCGCAGTCCTTCTTCTTCCTCTACAAAGGCTTCCCGGGAGTGAAGACGACCCTTTATCACTCCTACCACTCGACGTGGATGGCGCTATTTCAGATAACTCTCGGCGATTACAGCGTAAGGCCTCCTATACTCGCTTTCTACCTCTCTCTCTCTTTCTCTCTCTCTCTCTCGTTGCTCTCCGCGGCGTCGGCTCATTTTTTATTGTGCCTAACCATTGCGCCGAGCTTCCTTTGCGAGCTTCCGCCGCGGCGATGGCTTCTTTACGAGGCTTTTTGCATTTTAAACGAGATACGTCGTTATATTGAGAAATTTCTTTGCGATCTTGATGCAAAGAGCGCAAGAGCCAACCCCCGTTGGCTCGATCAACTGGCTGAGAAATCTTTGTTTCGGGCTTTGCCTTTGAATTTAACTGGGAAAGTCTACGGGTACTTTCAGTTGCCATTTTTTTCTGGTCCAATGTTTTCTTTGGTAGGAAAAATGAGGAGATATTTCTTGGAATACGCGGAAAAATTGCTTGCAAAAGTATATGATTTTAAATAAATTCAATTTATACAGCGAGTTTTTAATGAAAAAAATGATTGAGCATATTACGATATTCTGTAATATGAAATGCAAGAAATTTCAATATAGTTAGAATTACCATGTATTTTATATCTGCCTTCTTTCATTTTAAAAAGAAGCACAATATTACGAACTTTAATTTAAAATCTTTAGAGTATAAATTTTGAATTCAGATGAGAAAAGTAAAATAATAGACAGAACAATGAAACGATAATAATATTTTTGATAGATTTACAAACAAACTTTAAATTGCATTTTAAACAAAATATGAACAAAATATCTCACACATGCATTTCTGATAAAATGAACAATGAATTCTAGTTAATCAAAAGTTAAATGCAGATTAAAGGTCCTGCAGTTTACTTTCATATTAGATTTCCAGTAAAATATCTAATAATAGGTAGCATATTTTCTATTTTCGCAAAGTTTTTGTATTTCCATTTTGGAAATAAAATCTTTATTTACAAAAAGAAGTTATTCAGCACTCCTCTCTCGACTGCTTCAATTTGGACAAATCAATGTAAAGCAAAAACGTTCGCATACATCCGTTTTATTTATTTTACACTTTTTTACGCGGCCGAAACTTTAAAACCGACCATACATGTTTAATTCTCGCGAAATTTTTTTGATTCGCAGAACTTCAGCTCAATAGTAATTTGCCGCTTCGTTAATCTCCGCAAATTTATAAATAAAGTACCGCCGCGGCTTGAGGACCTTTCAGAGAGTCGGCTCTTCCGCGTTATTCCGGCGGCGTATCGTTCGCGGGGAAATAATATAGACTCGAGGGCCGAAAATTACACGCGCCGGCCGTTGTGAAATCGTAATGGCCGCGATATCCAATAACGCCGGATAAAAAGAGCTCGATGTACATAAAAGCTCCTCTGCCGCGAAGCTTTAATTAAACTTATAAGGAGCCTCGACACCCACAATGCACACATACACACGCACACACAGACGGGGTATTAATTATCGATTCGGCGACGGAAGCCTCGGATTTCAATCGAGAGCCGCGTTGCCGCGCGTTTTTCCGCGTGACCTGGACGACCGGAGGCGGTACGCGATGTGTCTTCCTTCCCCGGCGTTTTGTAAGCGGGGGAGGATTGATTGATTGGCGATCGTTTATTAGTGCCTTGTCTGCGGGAGGGTCGATAATTTTTCGATGATCATTTTGCTGGATGCCTCGCGTCGGTGCTCGCCTGCGGCCAAGTTGCCTTAATCTGGATGTGCAGTGATGTATAGGCGTATTGTTGCGGGTTATTAGGAGCTAAATTAGCGATAAATACTCGGATTAATTTATTAGAGTTTCGAGGCTTGATGAAAAAGTTCGGCTTTTACTATTTGCAACGTAGAAAAAAGTTGAGGGAAAAGCTTTGTTTGGAGGTCAACGTATAGTATTATTAAATTTAGCTTTCGCGGATTCATTTTCATTGCCAATCTAATAGCATTTGTACTTATAACTTTCTAAAGTCCAAAGTACCTTAATTTTACAGTAAAACTAACATTGTCAAATGTGCAGTATTAGAATTTACCTGATCTACTTTGAATTAATCGCTTTAATAAAGATTTTTCAGTTAAAAGCTGTGTTTGAAAATTAGTCTTCACTGCATCCAATTTTGAAGTTACCACGCCGACACAAAACATTTTGTAATTTGCGGTCAAACACCTCTGCAGGGGACAGATCATTAAATTTACTTAATATAAATACTGTAGAGCATATTTCGAGGTTTAAATGCTTAATTAAGCTTGAGTTTTACTCAAGTGATTATGTGCAAATGAATGGTAGACTTTCTGAATTTTTACGAAGATTAAAATCAAATAATTATAAACCTTTTTGCAATTACTGTACAATTTTAGATCTTTCTACTTACGAGCAATTCTTTTCCTATCCTAATGATTTTGCATGTATTATGTCTACTTTTATTAACAATTTCTAAAAATATTAATTAGATTTTAATCTCACGGTTAGATCGTCCCAAATAATAAAGTAGTCCCAATTATTGATACCCCTAGAACGTACGCATTAAAAGTTGAACTAAAATAAAATTTTGACTAAAATATTTAATGTAATACATTCTATTTTATTCTAAAGAATAAAAAATCGTGACTGAAAGGGTTAACGTCTCTAACATAAAATCGTAGCACTATTATCACTAAAATATTTAAAAAATTGAGCTACATCACTAATTTTATTACACGCATCGGTATGTCCAACCACATCGTCATGATTCACGTCTTACATTGTTCACTGATTAAATAAACGCACGCTGCCGCGCATTGTTTTCCGAACGATAATTCGCATTATACGCAGACACTTTCCGCGAGGGTTAATATTGCGTTAGACCCCAAATGTACATCCAGCGGCGGCCGAACGTGAAAATCATGGAGGACGCGAGAGCTCTGTGTCCACCGGCGGCTGAGTCGCATTGTAAATTCGCAAAACGCATGCGCCCCCTGACGTATTTGGGTTATCGTTTTCGATTTTCTGAATGGTCGCACCGGCATTGTTTACAGTATTTGTTATGCTCACTGATTTCGCCCCGAGGATCCCCGACACTTTTGACTTTTGCGATTTGTCGCCGAATCATTGTTATTTATGGCGGGCTTTTGCACTGACGAATATTTCTGCCTCTTTTTTTCGTACTACGTTATACTTTTTTGCTTTTTGATTTGTTGGCGGGATTTGCAGTCTGTATTTTATAAACTTTGGGATTGCAGAAGTTATGCGATTTTTGGTTGATCTGTTGATGGTTTCGAGCGATTGGAGTAATTTAGTGATCAGCAAGTGGTAAATTAACTACTTGTTAATTAAACCAGAAACGTGTTTAATTTCATTTCGCGAATCCCACTTATGCTAATAATTTGTTATATGTTGGGCTAAACTCAATTTAATATTCAATGAGGAATGTCTACGCATTTCTCGTGATATTTATTATGTGTTAATTAACAGTATCAAATCCCAAACCTGTTTAAGTGGATAAATGAAATAAACTCATTGATTTTTGTCGAGTGCAAACTGTTGAAAGTACTTTAAAGTAATAATTTTAGTTACATTATTGGATCTCTCAAGTAATTACTTTTTCCGGTTATTTTTTCCCTTTAAAAATGATTATTGATATTTGTTTATTTTTTTTATTTCCTCGTGATTTCGTATTTTTGGTTTCACGTCACAACAACAAGTGCTGTTTCAAGAAAAAGAAGTAGCTGTACGTTGAGGAATAAATAATAAAATTTTAGTTTACAGGTAAACTAAGCATAAAAAATGTTAATAGGGTTAACAACCCCAAGTAAAGTTAAAGAATCGTAAAAAGAGGATAAATTCGTGCCGTAAAATTATCAAGTAGTTCCTTTAACTTGTGTTGCATGCCGCCGTTATCTTTTGATAAAGAATTTACTATAGAAATTGTACCCTAAAATAATTTATTCAGGGAAAAGTAGCATTAAATTTCATATTACGACGATGGGCATCGTAAAGCATTTTTTTACGATACCGTTCAATCTCGATAAACTAGATGCGGAAAACGCAAATTTCGATCGTTAAAGCCTTACAAAAAACTACCCTCTATCTGATTTCATATATATAGAAAGGGTACGGATATTTAATCTGTTTTTCATGAAAAAAGTGTACATATTTCTTTTTTATCCTCTTTTTTTTCAATTGTACCTTTCGAATAGAATTCAAGTCGAATGTACACAAGATAAACTTCTATTTCTTTGTTTACGCTTGGAATTATAAGCGTGAAATACGTCTCGTTATTTATTTATTGAACCATTATTACATAAGATATATAGTTATGGAAGTAATTACATCAATTTTAATTAATTTCAAATTAATTTAATGTGCCTTCATCCTGAGCATATTTCGTTGCAGGATGAAGGTGAAAAATTAAAAAAAATATGTTATTTTTAAAAGAACTCGGCAGCATTTAAACAGTAAAAACATTATTGAAATTTCTTACGCATGATACAGCTTTAAATATATATTAATTGCATACGATTCACCCAATACTTTTTAATTTCGAAAGAGCTTTATCACCGAGAATTTACGAATCTTGGCAAAATCTATTCGTAAATATACGTAAAATTCATGGAAAACATATCCACCATTATTCAAACCCTCAATATCCCCCGCGGCAATATTCGTAGCTGGTTTTCATTTTTCTGCTTCCAGTACACGGACCTGAGCAACACGACTTACCCGAATCTGAGCAAAACGGTCTTCGCCATTTTCATGGTCCTCGTGCCGATTCTGCTGCTCAATATGCTGATAGCCATGATGGGAAACACGTATGCGCACGTGATCGAGCAGAGCGAGAAAGAATGGGTGAAACAGGTGATGCGCATGTGCACTAGCGCGTATATGTATAAACAGTCCCGCCGCTCTCTCTCTCTCTCTCTCTCCCTCTTTATCCGTGCACGAGGGCGCGTGCATGTCGCGAGCGGGAGGCAGCTATTTTTTCGCGGAGATGTACGCTGGGAAATTCGGACATTGGAAAGATATTACGAACGTGCGGGGACGCGGCTACGGTATCGGAAAATGATTTTTGAGAGTAATTAGTGGGCTTCGGAGAGAAACGAGGGGGGTTTTGAGTTTTCAAATTGAATGCAATTGTTTTTTATGGAATCTCGATATATATTGCGAAATATTGAGCTTTTTTTTTGGAGCGCGTAGTCAATTTTGCAAATTTAAAGTGGTCCGGTTTTATATCAGTTTTTGAAAAATTCGGTTATAGATTCTTGTTGCTTTAATTCAATTTTGGATGAATTTTAATTTACGTAATTGCTGCGAGTTTATTTTAATTCAATGTTTAAATAACAAAATAACACAGTTATCAGTGCAACGCCATTAATTTCGCTTGGTCTTTAACACAAAACCTTACCGAGAATTTTAATAAACATCATCCGCACGACTATCCCAAAAATCCAAGAGAAAAGGAAGAAGCTCGCCGACTTGAAAATTCGCGTTCGGCGCGTGGCGTAGTTTTCGGTCGGCGGGAGAGGTCCAGTAAGCAGCCAGCCAGTAAAAGCCTGTTTCTCTCTCTCTCTCTTTTTGCCGGCGTGCAGTGGGCGAAAATCGTGGTTTCGCTGGAGCGGGCAGTGTCGCAGAAGGACGCGCACAATTACCTGCAGGAGTACAGCATAAAATTGGGCCCGGGGGACGACCCGAACGATCCCGCCTCGGAGCAGCGGGGCGTCATGGTCATTAAGAGCAAATCGAAGACCAGGGCCAGGCAGCGGAAGGGCGCCGTCGCTAATTGGAAGGTACGCGCTGTTTTAATTAAATTTCCCGAAGCGAGGCCGGAGCGCGGATCAGCTGTTTTCGACGACTCTTCCAGCAGGGAGAGAGAGAGAGAATTTCGCTCTTCGTCATTGGTCGCTTTATTAAAGGAGCGTTAATATTTTTGCTTTGACGAGAGCTTTTGTAATCTCGATTTAATAACCGACTTGGGGGTTTGTCGGGGGAAAAAAAAAGAACAGCGGACGGAAGTTGGAAAGTAATTTACGGTTATAATAGTTTCCCGCTCGGTTTTTATTTTGCATTATCATACCGAATAAATCGGAATAATTTCACTTCTCCCCGCGCTAAAATATATATCTTTCCCATTAAAATCAGCTCAAATAACAATTCCCGCCGAAAGGCGATATACAAAACTAAGCGCTCGCGCGCGAGCTCATTCGAAGAAAGCCCCCGCCGCCGACTTCTCTCGGATATAAACGGGAAATTGAAGCAGCGCTCTCGGTCGAAAAATGACCGCGACGCGCACTCGCACGGATTAAAAAATAAATTCTCTCTCCTCCAGCTGATCGCCCGGCACTTTGGCTCATTTGTTTTTTTGTCGCTTCCTCGCTGCACCCGCCCCCCTCCGCACACCGCAACTCATGAATATTAATCTCTGCGCTGTTGCGCGAAAAATTTCTGATTTGCATAGAGAGTCGGAAAGGTAACGATAGCCGAGCTGAAAAAGCGCTGCATGACCGGAGAGGAGCTGCGCCGTATCATGTGGGGTCGAGCGTCCTTCTCCACGCCGGTCCGAGCCAGGTAACTTCTCCGCTTTTTTCTTTTTGCAGCTTCTCTCTCCCTCGATTTCGTATATAATTTGAATTTCGCGCAAGAACGGTAGAGCTTAATTATGTGGGGTAGCCGCGAAATTCGTTGGAAATACGCCGCGCGAACGTTCCGCCATTGAATTGTGCCGCCTCGTCGTTTCGCGAGAGAGGAGCTACTTGCGTTTATTATGAAATTTTAGGAGTGGAAATTGTATAGTCCGAGTTGATGAGTTTATTATGAGTACGGTTTCATTTTTAAGATTCCTGAGATTCTTTGCATTGTTGTCGAGCTGCGAATTTAAATTTTTTAGGGTTAAATTATTAAATTAGAGCGTGAAAAAGAGATTGAACAAAATATTTCATCTATTTAACATCGATTTAAGTGAGTTTGTAATTTATTACTACGTTTTAGTAATAGCTTTATAAAAATAAATTAATTCAAGTGTGCGAAATGCACATCAAAGATTATAAAATATCAAAGTTTAACCGTGCAAAATTAAATCTAAACTATCTCATGGATTTTTCATTAGTATAATATGAAATTTAATTCTTACAATTGCAACATTTTAAAATATTCTTGCAAAGGTAATTCATTTCGAGAAGAATGTTTTCATCCGCGCGAAAATCGAAAATTAAGAGTATTTCTGAGAAACGCAGAAAATTAAACATTAAACCGTTAAAAATATTCTTTTGAAGAGTACACGAAAATTCTTCAAATTACTCGTTCACAACCCTGCATCCACCAACTCTAAAAAGAAAAAATCCTCACGACAATCTCCGCGTTTTTCCAGCCCGACCCTGGAGCAGGCAGTGGCGGTGGTGCCGGGCGGCTTCGGCGACGCCCTGACCGCCGCCCTCGACGTCATGACGTTCGCCACCGACTTGCCCGGGGCCGCCGAGGGACTGTCCAAGCCACCGGCCGCCGACGTCAAAGCCCAGCAGGCGGCGACTGTCCAAACGTCGAAAGCGAAGACCCCGATCGACGTGCCCACGACCAAAGCGGCCGTCGTCGGTAAGCCCAAAAATCTGTCTATGATCTGCCGCGAGTTGGCGATGTTGCGGATTCGGGTGGTTTTGAAGCGAGTCGAAAAATTTTAAAGGAGTTTTAATGAAATTTTCGGGAGGTGCAAAAGCTAGGTTTTGGAAATAGCGAAACTGGTCTTCGTTTGAAAAAGAATGCTTTATGAGTATTTGCAGCTGCAAAGTTGTACGTTTTATGAAGAGGGAATTTAATGTAAAAGATTTAGAAAAAATAATTAAAATGCACCTTTTTAGCAGTAATGAAAAATTTTCGGAATTACTTCAAAAATAGTTGAAATAAAGACATCAAAAACGAAGTTGCATTTTAAATAATTTAGAAATTAATTAAGAGATCGTTATTCGTCTACAAGTCTGCTATATTTGAAGAAAATTGGATTTCAATTTTATTAAAAGTAAGGGCTTGAAATATACTTGGATAACAATCAGTAGTAAGACACAGAAATAGTCAGACGATATATAATCTTTCATTATTTTATCAAATAGGTTGTTCGATCTGTCAAATATTGTACGAAGCTTACTAAATCTAAAGTTTTAGCTAGCATTCAACGTGACTTCTTATTTTTTTCACAATATTAATTTTACTGAAATTTTTACGACCACCTAAAAATAGCGAACGAGTAAAAAAAAGTAGAAACAGAAAAAATTATTCAGAAATTGTTCTGGAAGACATAAAAACTGTACCCTTACGGAAAATATAATTATTTCGGAGCATAAATTCTCACGGCACCGTTTTCTTCTCGCAAAAAAAGGTGATTTACACAGTTATACATTCACTTGTACTCTATCACTTTTATTTTCTCCGGGGCATATATATTTCAATACCTCCCACGCACGGGATTGCGTTTGAAAAACAAACTCGGCCGCCTTTACGGGCCAAGTTTCCGAAATAACGCTTTGCCCATTGAATTTACTAATTATAAACATAATAGATGGAAAGTGCTCTCTCCTCCCTCCCTTTCCGTCCCTGGAACTTTTCCAAATCGCAAAGTTTCGCGTTGGCTTTCATAAAAAATGGCCCGAATTACAGGCCGAAAAGTTTGGCGTCGGCGCGGCGCCGCGACTTTTTTCCGTTTCGCGCTCTTACTTTTATTTCCCCTCTTTCTCTCTCTCTCTCTCTCTCGCTTCCCGGAGCGAAGGGGGAGAGAAAGAGAGAAGCGCTTTTCAAGACTTCTCGTCGCGGCGGCGGTAATCCCCTCATTTTCGTTCCGTCCTGATTCATGAAAGATTTCGCGGGAAAATACGGGATCCGCGCGGAGGAGGTCACTGACTCCGCCAGTGACTTTGCCTACTTTGCTCGTTTTATACGTACACGTATATATAGACAGGCGAGTTTTCCTTGTTTTTCATTTCGCAGCTGCTTGAGTGAAAACGCGGATAATTAAACGCGGAGCCGAGTGTATCAAAGTTCTGGCGAAAGGCAATGCCTCTTGCGGCTCGGCTGAAGATGTTTACGTAATTAAGGGGCCACGCCGGCGCATTCTCCTTTCTTGCCCCGGAAAATTTTTATCTCGAAAAATTAGCCCCGACGCGGAAGCGTTAAGAAGAATCGGGAATTACTCCTGTACAGGCGGCTGGATTGAAATTTTTTTTATTCTTCTTCCGCTCGAGCGAGTTCTCCTTTTTTTTGGACGCTCGCGATTGATGCTTTGAATAAAAGGAAAGGATGCACTTCGAAGGGGTCGTTCATTTTTTATGCAAAGTCTTTTCATGGAAATTAAGCTTCTGATAAGAATTTTTTAATTTAAATGAGCTTTTAGGGAAAATTTAATCCCTGGGAAAAGTTATTAAAATTATTAAAAATCTAATTAAATTATAATTATTACTTAAAACTCTTTTAAAATGTCTTATAATTAGCCGGTAAATTCGTGTAACACATATCCTATGTATTATGTATATTTCATTCTGTTAAAAAAATTGTTTACATGAATAATTAATTAGATGATACGGAAAAAAATTTTATTAATATACAGGATTAATAGAGGTTTTTCATTTCCGGCAATTCAACGAGCAGCATTTTTCTTTGAAAATCAAAGTTTAAAAATTATTAATTTTCTGAACTTCAAAAAATATTTAAAATTTATTACTACTCTTAACCCGATTTTGCACGTTATACCCGACGTATTACATCGTGGCTGCCATTACACGATACAAAATCCGTGCCAACTTTCAGTCGCTCCAACGCAACCGACAACGAAACCGCCCCCGTCGGCGACGACTACGACAACAGCAAGCTCGACAAGAACAATAACGGCGCCCGCAACGACAACAACAATAACAACAACTACAAGCCCCGCCGCAGCCGTCCGACCAACAGCAGTACCAGCACCGGCAGCCGAGTCCACCTGCAGCTCGGACCCGCTGCTGGACCTGATGCTGGCCACGGAGGAGGCCGTTTGCGACGAGGAGAAGCTGCACAGGCTGGCCCGCTCGGCGCGCCTCGTCGGCGAAAGCGCCTTGGCCGCGGCCAAGTCTGATATCGATCCGGGCTTTCTCGAGAGGCTCGCGCTGGGCAGCCTGGGACTGGCCGCGCCGCCGGAGCTCCAGCCAGCCGGAGGCCCGGCTGAGCCCCGCAGGCGCCAGTACCTCGTCGAGTCCAGCGACAACGACATCTGCGCCAGTACGTTATTCGCTTTCTTTACGGCCCCGCTTACTTTTGGCCGGGGCGCTGAGCTCTCTCTCTCTCTCTCTCTCTCTCTCTCTCTGCTCTGTGTGCCCCCCCGAGAGTGACCGAGAGAGCGAAGGCGCCGAATCGTAAATAACTCTCCGGGACGAGCGAGGGCTTTTTCATTTATTCCGGAGGAATTTCAATCTAGCTTTTCGGTAGATGCTTCCTGGCCTCTCGAACGCGCGCCTTTTCGATCTTGTTTACTGATGATGCGGCGCATTTTTATTGGAGGGATTGTCTCGAGGAGCTGTTGAATCGGGAGCCGGGCAACTGATTCGATAAATATTTTATGTAGAGAGCCGATAATAACTTCTCTTTTATTTTTGAAGATCGCTTCGAGATAGCATATTTTTTGAGCAAAAAATCGATGGCACGGCTTTCGCCACCAGAGTGAAGTTTAAGAATTTGTATTCGCGTATTATTTTTTATTTACAAGCAGATTTGCGGCTAATTTGTATATTTAGCAGGTGAGAATCTGAAAATATCTAATTTAAATTTACTTGATTTAATTGTTCAAGTTGAAAATAAAGTTTGTTGACTAAACAATTAATTTAGGGCAATTAACAAAAGCAATAAAAAATAAACCTGATTAGTTACAAAGGTTTAAAACATACAATTCGCATCCTATATTTACTCTAACGTTACCCTTTTAACTTTTAATTATAGCGTAACAAAGTAATGAAAGTAGGCTATTGCTTGGGTCATTACATCAAAATACTCCCGATTAGCTGACTTGAGCTACATTTGCGACTGAAGCTAATTGAATACGACGATTAAAGCTCTTTAATAGCAAAAGAGCAGCTCGGCATCCGATTGATTTTCGCCGCGCATCAAAGCAAGCTAGAAACTTACTCGCCGAGCTAATCTAATAAGCAAACGAGAATTGCGCGCCTGGTAAATTTTAATAAAGATTTCCAGGGAGAGCTTGTTTGCCGATTAGGTAGTTCGCGATGAATATTACAAAGTTCTTCGGCATCTCGCGCAAAGGAACGGAACAAATCCGTACTTTTAATATTGAGATATACAAGGGGGCGACTGTCTCAATGAGAATTTTATGCCGCGGTCATAATGAAACCCGTTGTGGTAGTAAATTGCTATTATGAAAGCAGTAAACAGATGAAACTTTAAGGAAACTCCTTTTCCGGTTCATAATTCAATTAGGTCGTACAAATGGTAACATCAGTATTAACTACGAAGTTCCCCGGAATGACTCCTTGTCACATACATTTCAAGCTTTTTCAGTTTTGTTAACCGTTTTAACATGGTTTTGTAATATATATTTCACCGGATTAAATAAAGCGGTACGGCAAAGCGTAAAAGCAGACCGATGGTGTAACGTTTGTATGCACGTATTTTTTTGATTAATAAAAAGCGGTATGACTTTGATAATTCGATAATAGTGCATTCGATTCGGTGAGTGCGGTTGTATTCGGCTATTCGAGTTGGCGAATAATCCTTTTACTTTGAATCCGAATAGAAAAAGCATCGAAAAAACATTTTTCTGGATTGGGGTTATTGACTTACAAATTGTGGAAATATAAAGCATTTTGCTACCTGACGCTTGGAAATTAATTTTCATTTCGATTTACAAATTATTGATTTCCATCTTTTCAGGTAATAATACAACAGTCAATTATTTTTATTTCGATATAAATATTAAATATAGTTTATAAGCTTATTATCTCGTCAATCCTGTCGTCAATAAAAGAGTTACGAAATCCCCGCCATGCAAAGAAAGTCTTCACTGTCCATAAAATCCAATCCCACCTCTAGGAACCGACCCCAAAAAAATGACATCCGCACCGAACCGCACTTTTCCCGCACTCAGCATCTCCAGAGCACATCCACTATAGCTCATCCAATATCTCGAACCTCCTCCCCCCGAGCAAATTGAGCAGACTCCCAGGCACCATATCTCTCTCATAACCATCGCTCGCTCTCTCGGCTCGCTAAAATCTAATGGTCTGACTGCCTCAGACGACAGCCAGCTGGGCACCGAGGCTCGACTGCGGCGCATCAGATCGGCCAGCAACCGACTGGCTCCGTCGTCCAGGCGGAAATCCTCCCAGCAGCAGCAGCGGCAGCACCAGCAGCTACGGCCGGACGACGCGGCGAGCTCCTCTTCCATGGGCTCGCTCGACAACATTTCCGGCTACCAACCGCTCGTGAACGAGCCGGAAGCGGGGACCGCTTCTGCTCGCTGCCCCCCCGCCGCCGCTGCGCCAGAGCCCAGAACGGCTACCGTTACTGCCCCGGAGGAGGCGAAGCCCGCTGGAAATGGCGGGAAACGGCACAAAAGACCCAGGACCGCGAGGAATAGGTGGGTTAAGCTGCTTTCTTTGACGGGGCATTTCGATTCAAAAGGGCTCTCAAGAATATTCTTGGAATATTTTTTGTTTGATGCTTGAATCGAATTTAAATCGTTATTTAATGGGGCGGAAAAAATCATTTTGGTAAAAAGTATTTTTGGCCAATTAAAACTAAATTAGAAACAATCTTTTCGTAATTGATCGATATCTAGCTTTACTTTGCCTTTATATCGTCGCATTTTTCTTTAGGGTTACGAGAGTTTTTTACGACCCACTGATTTTGACATCAAAAGAAACTTTAAATTAAAATACGCGAATGCGTTATTTATAATATCAAATGATTTTTTCTACTATTCTTCGAAAAGTTCAAAACTTTTTCATTCTCCTCCGAAAGTTTCATAAAACTGCATTTATATCGTTTGCACGCCAAAATTTTATCATCATTTGAATCTCCGCTATTTTGCAAAGCATTCCATTCAAACAGACATTTGTCACAATTGTTTGCCTCTCGCAAGTTTCTTTTTGGCAATAATTTTCACGGACCCATGGGCATATTCATTTGTTTAATCACAGTTCGCTTAAAATAACGTACGACGTGCCGAGAATGCAACGGCATTACTCCACTTTGTAACGCACAGTTCTTCTTGATGCAAAAGTAGTGTATTCTCTCCTCACAAAAGTTTAAAAAAAAAACTTTCCATAAGAAAAACTAGCGCAAAAAGTCTGACCTAGAAAACTCATTTCTCTCTCGGCGCGAGTTGTAACCTCGTCTGCGCCTAGAGACAACACTTTTTTGCTGATGCTCTTTTTTTGCCACTATGCATGGTTTTCCTAATTTTTTTTTGTTTTTTTTTGTTGTGTTTTTTGTTTTTTTGCTTTTTTTCGTAATGCATGCACTTCTAGCCGAAACAAAACGACTATATAAAGCCATTGTACTCGCTTGCTCCGCCGTGGTGAAATCAATACTCGGGGATGAAATAAACAGAATTAAAAGCATTTTTGCGTGCAACTTGTTTGTTCAATTGTTGTTTATTAAATGCAATATCGAGAGAAGAGATAACAATTTAAATTTTAATCGTAAAGCCTATTTATAAATTGAATGAATAATTTTTCGATGAATGATAGGTGTGATTGATCGGTGCGAATTATTCCAGTTTTTTTTTGTGGTATAATAATGATGCATAAGTAAGTCTGCAGATAATAATGATTTTCAAAGCATTCGGTACACGTCTTTTGACGCTCCTTTGTGCTTAATGCGGGAGTTTGCACTTTGTGAATGCAGCCCATTAATCATTCCGCGGATGATTTATGTGGTTTTTGTGACACGTTTAAGGCGACTTCTTCAGAAGGGAATTGAGACGGATTCGAATTCGATGGAGGCTGCGAGCGGATTCAGCTGATAATGGAATTTTGCTTAAGGAATTTTGATTCTGACCTACAAATGATCTAAATGTGCTAGTCGTATAAAGTAATCATAGATACAAATATATTTTGTACAATTTAAAAATTCGAGTTTTGTAAATATTTGCATTAAAGTGGTAAACGCAATGAAAGGATCAACCTTTTTGAGTAGTCTGTATTCCATTGAATGCTTAAATTTAACAAGGGAATAAGGTATAATTATTAGATTTTGTATTAAATTTACAGTTAAACCATAATTTTAAAGCGTCAAGAGAAAGTGTAATTCTAATCGCAATTTTACTTTGATGTAACCAATATCTCTGTCACCTCAAATTTAATACAATTATTTTTAAAGATTTCACTTCCAAACCCTAACATAATATTCGATGATCTTTACTTTTCTCCCAATTCAAGCGTATAAAAAGTATCGTTCTTGATGGTAATACATATATTTTGTGTCCAACTTTATTGTTTATTAAATCTAGTTTCAATATTAGCTTTCTTTTTTCATTTTAGTTTTTATCGTATTTCTTTCAATTCATGTGTCTTAAGTAAAAGTGGCTTTGTAACGGATAATAGACTGCAATTATGTTTAGATAATAATTAATATAAATCAGAATTGAATCAAGTTACTTTGGACAAAAAATATGTGCACAGTTCGTGAAAATTTATAGAAAAAAGGCAATATTACATCGAGTTCTAAAAATTCCTTGCAAAGAATCTAAAGAATAACTCTATAGTATTTCTTTCAATATTTCTTTTAAAATTTTGAATGGCTTTTTATTTTCTGAGAATGTCGTTCGCCTTTTGCACAAACTTAACATGTCATATATCTTGCGAACTCACCGAGACTTGTATGAAAGCACTTGCTACTCAAAACTACAACCCCTACTGGACTGTAAATAAGTAGAATAGAACTTGGAATCTACTTTCTTCGAACACTCGTTTCACCCTATCTTTACTTATAGTTAAAGATTCATATAGTAAATCTATTGTCATCATATTGATTTTAGTATATTTTAAGGATTTAGGGTTTCTGCACTGCTTTTTGAGTTTGTTAATTTCACAACGAGCTTAATTGAAGTCTGTTTATTTTATTCTCCTTCTCCTATCATAAAAGAATGATGAGTCGCCGACATCCAGAGTTTCGATTGGTTGAACACGAAAAAGCGCGAAAATAATGAAGCACGGAAATTTAAAGTTTTATCTCTAGATTTGTATTTTTGAAAGAGTACAATACCTTACACGTAGTTCATCTAATAATTCTTTTGTACGATTTTTTATCTATAATTATTGATAATCTGTTAAATAATTTTAAACGTGAGAAATACTGTAAGAAGATTCTAACCTAACTCTATTGTAGCATGCTCTGACAATATACGTGTTTGAAACTTTCGTCGAGGGCTTTAAATCTAATTTTTTATTTATTTAGTTTAAAAAAATCCAAAATTTGCAAGTTAAAGAAAAGTCGCATTACCGTAGATAGTGCATCATAATAAATATATTAAATAAAAGTACTCGAAGAAAGATTGTTTAAAGCAGTTGATAACATTAATTTGTTTTATAAATTAAATTTAAAATAAGTAAGACGTTAAATATTACGTCAACAATTTGAAATTAATAATAATTAAAAATGCCTTGATCAAATTTTTATTGATTTTATGAAATACATGTAAGAGACAGTTTTGTGTAGTTCTTGATTAGAATAAAATAAAAAGAACTATAAACATAATATGTTTCATGTTATTTGAGTTTTTAAATTTGACATTATTATAAATAAAGCGCGGGTAGCGCGCATGACGTCGCTAGTAAAAATAAAAAATAGAAAGTTAGTACTCAGAATGGCTAATGATTCTACGAAGCACCAGAGAAAATAGCACAAGAACCTTCTGTTCGTAGAATTTCTCTTATTATACATTTTTATTAATAGATTGGAACCATCAAGAGAGCACTTAAGCACGTCTACTAGCTTTTTAATTATCATCGGTCTATCACTGCAATTAAAATATAAACATGCTTCAGGCACTTTATTTACGCGACAAAGCTTCAGCTCGCCAAAGGTTCAATTAATCCGTGGCAAAATGAAAGCTGCCGAGCCAGAGCCCAAAACCGATTTCCCTCCCATAACCGTCTTGAGAATCCGGCAACTTAAACTCCATCTCTCTCTTTCTCCCGATCTTTTGCAGAGTATCGCCGAAGGAGACAAACGAGATTCCGGATAAGACGGAGTCGGCGGAGCGGAAGAAGTCAACTCCTCCGCCGGGATCGCCGAGCAGCGATCCGCTCGAGCCTTGGAGCACGCGCGGCATCAAAGACATGAACGCGATACTCGCTTGGAAGGATCAGCCAGACCCCGACAGTCCTTGATTTCGCTCTCCCTTTTTATTTGGTTTCTTTTTTTTTTTTTTTTCTTTGGTGCCCCTCGACTTTTGTCTCGGCTTGATTTTCGGTATCGGGCCGAGTCACGTTGCGGCGTGCTGGATTTTGATCGGCTCGCTCCACCTCGGCGGACCGGAGCGACGTTCGGTTTTCCATTCGCTCTCGTCGGTCGGTGCGGGAATTGAAGTCGGTTAATTTTTCGTTTTAGTCCCCCCGACGATGAGCTTTTAGTTCGACATTGCGGCATGACGATCAAAATCTTTATCCCGCGCCGCGGGCATTGACATTCCTCTTTAGCACTTTGGCTGCCGCGTGCTTCAATTATTTAACTCTAAAAGCGTGATAAATATTCATCCTTCGCCCGCGGGCGCATTTGCATTCGCACACGTGATCAACTTTACTACCCTCGATATAAAAAACAAAACTACTTTGACACCGCGAGTCGACAAATATTTTTGGGAACCTGAAAACAAAAAAAACAAAAAATTGTGCATTTTTTCCGCGCACCTTTTGAATATAATTTCATTCAATCCATCTTATTTAATAATTCATCAAGTTCGGACGGCTATCGTTTGCATAAAAGTGCGCCTGGAAATTAAAATAACGCGCGGAGACTCTACCTTATTCATGAGGTTTCTCGCGCAACAGAACAGCAGCAGCAGCAGCAGCGGCACTGTCGCCGGCGACTAATACTTCGCTCGCGTGCAAATATTTCACCCGGCCTTCGAAAATCCACATCGGCCGTGTTGTCGTATTACATTGGGTGAAAAAAAAAAATGGCAATAATCCGAGGCGGCCGCTGTTTGCGACCGAAATAAAATCCTTCTTTGTCCTGTGCATACAGACCGGCGCGCGCGAAAGATGGGATGGCGTATAAGCTTAATAAAATGAAAAGAGAGAAAGAGAGAGAGAGCGAGAGGGCCGAAGGAAATAATTCAGCTCGGCGTCGCTCTCGCGGCCGGTCCATTAATTATTTTCGAAAGACAATTTGCCCGGACGCAATCGGAATCGCGTTAGCTTACGCTATCCGGCGACTTTATTGAAAAAACTAGCCATTTTTCATCGCTCCTATCTCTCTCCCCCACGCGCGCGGTGTCCCTTGTTTTTTTTTTCTCTCCCGTCCCGCGCTTTTTTCTGCAGTCCCTCCCACCCCCCAGCGGGCCTCCGAGAGCGCGAGGAGAAACACGTTCACGCAGAAATCCAAATAAAGCCGCGCACGCGCAAATATATAGCTCGCTTTAATTTTCCCATTTATTAAAGAGTGACTTTTTCGCGCGCGCTTCTCGTTTTTCTCCCTGCATTCATTATCTATCTCTCTCTCTCTCTCCCTCTTTCCCGCGTCCCTTCTTCGCTGCAGCTGCGTGGGCGCGCGGTGTGCGTATCGTTCGCGATGTTTGTGTATTCGCGTATATACGGCGCCCGGATTTTTTAATTACTTTCGTTTATTATTTATCGGGGCGCCGGGCTGCGCCGATTTTTCACGGCTAATTTTTGAGGAGTGGATTGCGAGCCGTTATTTAACCGAATCAAGAGAGCGAGAGAGGGTAAGCCGAGTTTTTTTCTCCGACGATACCGAGTGATTCTTTTGTCCTCGTCAAAGTATAAAATATTAGGGAAAATCCATTTTCCCGCAGCGGCGCTTTAAAAAGCGCGATGCGAAAAGCCATTAGTTTCTAGTACAAGAGATTGTAATAAAGCCATGTGCCTGCGTATAAGTAATTTGTAAAAATCGAAGTGTTTATTAAATGTAAAGGAAGAATATATTGTTAGTATTATTAGTACGCGAGCGACTGCATGGAATATTGTAAATAACTTTGGACAAAGTGATCTGCAAGGGAAGAATAAACTCCAACGCTGGATAAAAAAAAGACGAAGGACAAAGTTTGTTGTGTGTGATGTTGTTTGTGAAAACGTCATTATTCTAATTATATTTGAATTTCATTTAGCCGATAATCCCCCGTCGCAAATGGTTATGAATAATAAAACAATGTTCAAAGTAACTTCATGCCTTCGTAACTTTGTAAAATCCAATTTAAAATTCTTCAGTAAGCTTCGCTTGTTTACCTCAATTTAAAGTATAAACTAGTACATTGATATTGAAATTATAATTGATTCCGGTTGAGTGATGAATAAGATAATTTGATTTTGCCGGAGTCACTCTCGGCTGATTGTAAAACTTTGTGTCTCCGAAGCTAAATTTTTGTTTAATGAACTTACCGATACCACAATGTGTTCATCCAAGTATGTATAGATGAGAAACTCAAAGAAATATATATATATATATATATACAACTTGAAATTGAAATTGATGCGGCCTACTTTGTACATTGATACATCACTAATACACCGTTAAAGGTAAGTTTGACAATGCCATTATTTTACTTTTTATTCGATAAACTACTAAACTTGAATTCGGAGATTTACGAAGGCTACTACGAAACTATTCGCAAAAGAATGTAAAAATAATTTCACCCGCAGTGCTTGACCCGAAAACACGTGAACGGACCGAAATAAATATATATTTCTCTGGAAAAGATCGCTAAACGAGCAGCGATCATAGACGCATCGACTAGTCCATAAAAAACTTAAGCGAATCGTCTGTAACCACATTTTCTCTCCCCCTTTTTTTGCGCCGCCTCAGCTGCGTCTGCTTAGCTCCCACCGGTTTGCGCGACCTCGAAATTATCCGATACGGGATCGAAAGTCGTTTCAATATTAAAACTCCGCGCGCAAAAAACGCGCGTAATAATTCGAGAGGAACAAAAATATAAGAGCGGTTAGACTTGCTTTTTTTCTCCCGATGGCGTCACGCCCCTCTAAAAGTCCGATAACCGCATTCGCCCTTCTGTTATTTCGCGGAGGCCAAAGAAGAGAAATACCGAGGAGAAGATACAAGGTGTTGTGCAGCGGAAATCGAAACCTCCCACCGCTCATACATTATTCCTTTTAGCAGCGGAGGAAAGCAGACAGCACGGCGGCGGCGGCGGGGCGAGGGGAAGGGTGGATCGCAGCTGATTCGCTAAAACGGTTTTATTTATGCTCGAGAAGCTGACTTAAAACAGTGGGAGAGAGAAGACGCGCGAGCGCCGGCGAAAATAGGTCAATTCTCGTGTCCTCCTCCGGGAAATGAAGATTTCGATTTTCCCCGGGCGTGGAAAATGGGAGGAGATAGATTTTGACGAAAACTCTCTTTTAGCTCGCTATAAGCTGGAAGATTGATGTTCCATAAGATCGTTCGTGTAAAGAAGGGCTGCGCGCACACTCGTATATCGCGCGATTAACTCATTTCCCGCATAATATTTCCTCGATGTAGATTTAATTGGTTGTATCGTCGATGCACGGAGGTGCGACGTGGATTCAGGTTAAAAATACTCCTTAATATATAAGTCCGATCAGCTAACGGAGAGCACATAAGTGCACGTAATTATCGCTCGATTGGTTTTCCCAGAAATCGCTGTTAATTTTAGATTCGAGTCTATAGTCATTCCTTATACCAACAGTTTAACTTACCGCCATTCTCGAGACAGGAGATCGTTTGCAAATATATTTATAAGAATATAAGCCAAACATTCCAGCAGAGTTCGGTGCGGCATTAAAGCTCCTATCTGCTTTGCACACTAGACGAGAGTTTAGTCCGTAAAATCGGTAAAATAAATATTTCATCGGGAAAATAATTTTCCCCGCGCCGCTAAAGCCATTCGGATCGCTCTCGAAGGATGATCTCTCCTCGTCAGTTTTTAATATTAAAAATATTCGAAAGTACACCACCGCTGCCCGGGCAGTGGCACATCGTCGGATATAGAAGAGAAGAGAGAGAGAGAGAGAGAGAGACCCCGGAATCGATTTTCGATTACCGAGGGATACAGGAAAAGCATACCCGAGCTTTGCACTGAAAGAACTTACGGTAAGTGGTGGAGTTTCGTTTCACTGTCGTTAAACAACGATTGGATAAGACCCCCCCCCCTTCCCCGTTATATACGCGACCTCTCAAGACGTCACTCGAGTGACGTCGAAAGGCTATACTCAAGCGATCCCTTTAGATATCCCGCGAAGCAGCCTGTGGTTATGCATCGATTTATTTCAAGTAGTTCATTAACCCTTTAAATGATGGCGCACATTATCGCGAGGGGAACTTGGCAAGTCTCCTGCAAAGCCCTTTAGGCGTTAAATTTTCTTTGGTATATATTTATTGTAAATTTATAAAATTTTTAATTTGGGGACTGCTAAATAAATACCGCGTAAAAGGGGGCTTGAAAATCATTCAAATTATCCAAATACTCCCGGAAAACCGAAATTCCATCTAAACCGAACATTATAGAATTACTTAAATGTTTTAGCACGATTTGCATAGTAATTAAGTAACCAACCAACAAAGACCCCGGCTGAAATAGCAGGCCGTGTAATTTTTGAAGATCCCATTAGCGAGCCCTGAAACACCACCGAGCACAGTTGTTAGCCGGTAAAATCGTAAAAGCAAGAACTCCCAAAACGATAGCATTTTCTAATTCGCTCCCGATTGTTTACCTCTCTCTTCGTCTGGCTCCGTCGGCGCTCGTTGATTATCGAGTGACCCAGAGAGAGAGAGAGGGAGCGCGAGAGAGAGAGAAAAGCAGCGTCGGGAGCAGAGCAGCGGAGCATAGATGACTTTGCACGCTCGCACCTGAACGTTCCCCGGCGGTCTTGTACGGGAGAACGAAACAATAGCATTAGTCCTGTTACGGGGGAGGAAAAGAGAGAGAGGAGAGAGAGGCGGCGAGTATTACGGAGGAGGAAGCCAACGAGCCAATCGACGGGAATTTCCGGTCTTGCTTTTGCGCGAGAGAGAAGCGCCCCGAGGCCGATCCTTAAAGCGACGTCGTCGTCGCAGATAAAAAATAATCGCGCGCCGCCACCGGCCCCCGTTAAAACTTGCAGCGGGTAATTGCCGATAATCGAGCGATATTGCCCCCCCCCCCCCCCCCCCCCCCCGCGTTCGCGCCTTTTTAACGAGCGCGCGTAGCGGAATTCGGCATCGATCCGCCGCCGCGTAATTAGCTGCGCGGCCGCGGTAATGAATTTGCAAGGAATGCCGATTACCGGAGGGTTAGTCTTTGGCGTATGAGCGAGAGGTTTTTTTTCTTTTTTTGAAGCGGGTTAACTTCGCGTTCGGCCGATTAGAGGCTGTTGCTGTTTGCCGGTCGGTCAATCAAATTAGACGGGCGAATTGGATGCTACATCTACTCGGGCATCGGTTAGCGGTTCTGCGAACAAGTACTTCCAACGATTCGTTTCGAAATCGAGCTGCACGGAAGTTTGCGCCGAGTTGCAGTTTGAGAGGAAGCTTTCGGTAATTATATAAGATTGTTTAAAAAGTGGTTAATATTCGCAAAAAATTAGAAGCGCGTTGATGAGCTTTATGATTATTTTTACGACATGGGACGTCGTAAGGTATTCTTCTGCTCAATTAGAGAGTGCGTATTGCAGTATCCAAAATAATGCACTTACGATATGTGCGAAATGAACCCTTATTACCTTCGCATTATGCAAATTATCGAGCGGAAAATTAGTGTACGTAATTAGCGTTTCGATTAATTTAATTTAATAGAGGAGTCTGAGCTTGTATATTTTCATATTGTTACGGGAGATAAAGTAATTAATATTTAGATTATCCACATATATGGACATTTTTAAGGTCTTACATTTATTAAGCACTTTTGATTAAGGCATCGAAAGAATAATTTAATGTTTTTCAGGTGCTTATTCAAGTGAATAGCGAATGGTGGCTGTAAATCACGAATAATGAATGGCGGTCGTATTCCAATAAGTCGGAATTTCAATAAGTTATATTATTTAACGAATAAAATAACGTCTACTAGATATTGACCATTTCGACTGGATTAACAAAATGTTTATAAATTAAACTCGTACGTCGCCCTCTTTATTACCAATTTCGCGAATGCTAAATCCAGCTTACAAGCGGGGTGAATTTGAAATCTGAAAATACACGCCGACCGCATAAAATTATCATTACTCAGTTTTTACATTATTCGCATTTCAACGCGGCGAATGAAACATTATTAACTTTCGAACGAACGGGGAGGGGGACAAAAAAAGCATTCGAACGAGAATAAAAAAAAAAAAAAAAAAAAAAAAAACGAGAATCCATACGTTCGGAAAGGGAGAATAAAGGCGATCAATTAGCTCGCGCGCGCAATCCGTTTATCCGCTGAACTAATGAAAGATACGCGATAAAGTATACAAGCCGCCGAGCAAATATAGAAAAAAAGAGCGAAACAAAAAAAAGAGAGAGAGACGAAGAGAGAGAAAGAGAGGGGCGCGAGTTATTCGCTCTGGCAACAAATAAGCGGGCGGCGGCGGCGGGGGGTTTGTCGAATCGCAAAAGTGAATTACACCGAACGTGTAGCTATTATCAATGCTTTCGCGTGGCGATATAACGTACGCGCCATGTGCGCGCATGCGCGAAAACGTGCACGCGAGCGAATTAAGGCTCGAGCTTTTTGTTGTTATAGCTTTTTTTTAAGCCCCTCGCGAGAGAGAGAGAGAGAGAGAGAGAGAGAGAGAGAGAGAGAGAGAGAGAGAGAGAGAGAGAGAGAGTTACGAAGCATTCCGCGCCGAATCAAGTTTTTCTAGGCAATAATTGCGTGTAATTATGAAAGATGCAAGAATGCTGCGATGCGAAGTGGTTCGTTATATTAATTGGATTGATTCAGCTAAGTAAGAAATTAAGAACAGGTTGTTTTGTACCGTTAAATCATAGGTGGATTCAGTATGGCTTGTAAGATTAATACAAATTTTCAATTGTTTGTATTACCCAAGTACGATGTTGATTTTTGACGTCGAGAATTTCATGTAAAAATGTAAGCTTGAAATTTAAATACCGACGAAACTAATAGAGATGATTCAATATTGTAATTAAAAATAATAATGTTAGCTTACCACAGTGAATTACCTCAATTATCTGGCGGCAATATTTAATTAAGCACTTTTTTTTTATTAACGAACGAGGAAAATATAATTTTATGTATTATTAGCAGGTGACATCAACCTACTGAGGATCGAAACAATCGTTCTTGTGACCTTTATTAAAAAATGAAAATTCGATTTGGTGGGTACAATAAAAAATGATTTATTATACATGAAAGCATAAAATTTTTACTACAACATTTTGCTTCGCACAAAGTATAGGTTTCTCTGCTTTAAAAAAGATCCCGTCGTAAAGACAGTATACCAATCATTATTCGCGCCTACAATTTGTAATTTTTTTTTTGAATAACCGCGGCTTATCGAAAAAACCTAGCCGCGGCAGACTAACATTTACAAAGAATTATCTTACCATTCCGACGTGCTTTGAAAAGCTTTGTCGAGGAACCTGTCAATATTGAAAATTTAGGTTACTCCCACAGCGCCGCAAACAACACACTCCACCGGCGGCCTCCCTCGTCCCCGTCTCCCGAAAGAGCGAAAGTCGAAAAAAGAAAATCCCCTCGTCGAGCCTCTCGAAACATCGCAAACGCCAGTCCCGCATCGTCCGCTCGGCCCTCTCGGCTATTTAACCGATCACCCAGAAAGCGAGAGCTTCGCGACTGCGATAATGGTCATATACACAAAATGGAAATAGACTCGCGGCCAGCTTCGGGTGTAAAATCAGGACTCGCTGGCGGCGGGTCGCGTCGCGCGAGGAGTGACGTTGACGCGTCGGCCCGAGAATGAATGGGCCGGTCGCCCGGACGGTCGTCCTGCTGTTTTTGATCGGCCAGCGGCCGATGCTGCCCGGGACGCACTCGAGCGACGCTCCCCCCGCCGACGATGACAGTGCTCATTACTGCGAGATTTGCAGCACCCACACCATGTGCCGCTTTCCGGTGGGTAGTCAAGCGAAATGCAATGTACTCTCTCCTCTCTCCCTCTTTTGCTGACCTACACTGCGCGCGGCGGCGGCGGCGCGACAACTGTCCTGCTTTGTTTTTTTTTCTTTTTTTTTTTTTGCTTTGTCCGGCGCCACCGCCGACGCTGGTCGAGCTCTAGATTGGAGGTTCGCGGCCGGGCTGATGTGCGTGCGCGGAGCTAACCTTACTTTTGAAAGAGAATCGCTCTGTCCAGGTTATTTCCCGTGGTTTTAAGGACTGTCGCATTACAGATTTGTTGCCTTTTCACGATGGTCGGGCAATTAAGGGCGGGTAATTAAAGGCAATGGGAGAATGTTGGTTATTTAGTACATTTGTGGGCAAGTGGTTTTGAAACTAATTTATTTTTTAATGAACTTCTTGCTATTTGACAAGAAAATATCGAAATAGAAATTGTGTTATACAGGTATTTCCCCAAACATTTAATATTATTATCTTGGAATTTTTATTTCTACTTTTCATTTCTCTTTTAAAGACAACATGTGAGATGCTTAAACATTTTCCGAAGAATCTATTTCATTCACGGAAAATCTATTATTTTAAATAAATGATTTCCTGTTATTTTATGAACCTTAATCTCCTGGAAAAGCGACAATAATCTGTTATTTTAATTGCTGGTTTAATAAATAAAAACTGATTGAATCAAATTCAAATATTCGTACAACTGAAATCGTGTCCGGCTGCATATCTTGTTTGTAGATTTCATCGACAAAATTGTCCACATTTATCAAGAATTTTCTCCTTTTTCCAGTTTTGCTATAGGGATTGCTAATTCCATTTTAATTCCGGCCACTTCTTTTTACTTTATCATATAATTTTTCTCTCCTTTCAGTTTTTACTTTTTCCCTTCTTCGTTATTTTTTTTTGCGAATTTTAATTCTTTATCTCTAGAATAGATTATCTTTCTCTTTCGCTTGTTACTCTTTTTCCAGACTATTATTAATGCACTTTTAAACGCTGGCGATCAAAAATGTATTTTTTTGTTTTTTTTTTTTTTTTTTTTTTAATATGTTTGACACTATCCCACACAAACACTAACTAATGGCTATAAAAAGAAATTTCACAATAATCGAATAAATGTTTGAGCTCATCTGTTGCAGAAAGTACTCTATTGTAACAACATTCAATTCAAATTATCCTTCACTTATTTCAAATACATCTTTGTTATATAAAGAATGAAAATTTAATGTCCACCCTCATTGAATGATACAATTATGTTTAATAATGAATTTAGTGTACACTAAACTATTTAAGCAATTGAATATGAAGCTGTTTAATTAATTAAAGCAGCTAAGCGTACCTCACGCGAATTTGAATAAAGGTAAAACATTTAGGCATTAAGTAATTATGAACTGGAAAATACGCTTTGTGAAATCTTTTAGAATAAAGCCTTGCTTAGGAGCGTACATTCATAAATATTTAACAAAGCAACCCAACATTACTTTCATTGTTTTGAAACTAGCATTATGATAAAATTCTTCGCCAAAAGTTTCTCCTCCCGACTCCTTTTACATTACGTAAAATATTAAAACTCACCTCGCCAGAAACAAACTACATTAAAAATTTCCGTCAATTAGTTCGACGATCCCGGCGAGACCTGCGAGGGAGGACTGAGGGACGCGGACATATCAGCCGAGGAAAATAAATGGATCGTAGACAGGCATAATTCATTCCGCAACTCGATCGCTTATTCTCGGAAGCAATTCGGCGGTGGACAAAAGTTCCCGGTCATGATGGAACTGGTAACGTTCGCCGTTGGCCCAATGAAAGCCTCCGCTTTTAATTCTCCGTGAAATTCAATTTGTTTATTCGTGGTGTGGCTCGAGCGCAAGTTTTTGCCTCTTGCTCGCTGCGGAAAGAGTCTTTGATATAATCGCTGACGCGGACTTTTTTTCTGCGCGGGATTAAGGTAGTTGTATACCAAAATATAAAATTTAAAAAAAAAAAAGTTCTTAGCATACTTAACTATCATCTGACTATATAAGTGATGATATATGTTAAAAGTTCAACTTTTATGAAGCGAAAAAAAATTAAAAAGTCAAAATTGGATATTGTAAATAAAAATATAATTCACCAAAGAAAAAGTTTTTCAAAGTAATAAATTTTTGTCATTTTTTAATTTATTTCCCCCTAATAATAGTTAACTTTATAACATATATCATTGCTTACGTAATTAAATGATAGTTAAGTCTGCTAAGAATTTTTTTTTAAAGCTTCTATATCTTGGTATACAACTACATTAACAACATTAGCAACATTTCGATTCGAGCCTACGAAGGATTTGATTATTCGTAAAGCTTTTCTAACGCAGATTAAATTAACAGTCATTACGCACCTTTTCCAGAATAACGGAAGGGAAAAGTTTACGGTTCAATTGATTTTTTAATAAAGAAAACGTGAGAACGTTGATACTTATTCGTACTACTTTTAGGAGTGGGACGAGGAACTTGCACGCATTGCGCGGAGGTGGGCGATACAGTGCGTTATTCACGAAACAGATGAATGCAGAGATGTAGGTAAGAATTTTTTAAATGATGCTGCATATAGAGTTTGTCGGAAGAGCTCGTCTATCGGCTCTTTTTTTTAATTTCGAGTAAATTAAGATTTTTTTTATTGCTTATGAAAAAGAAATGTTATTTTCGCCAATGATCTTTGAAGTGCGTCAGTATAATATTTTCTCGAATTAGTTTTTAAACTTGGACGTTTGCTTATTTGTAAGAAATAATAATAATTAACCTATTTCGTTCTCCTGACTGCAAAATATTTAGATAATACGTATTAATCGACCAACAAATAATATTCACGTATTTATTCGGCTGAGAAATTCCAAACGAATATAAAAAAAAGTTATATTAGAAAAAGCCCGCGCCGCAACGAGGGAACAATATAGAGATTCGCACAACTTCTTGCGCATGAAAACGCAACGCGACGAAGATTTCGCATCGGGTTTATTAAACGAACAAAACAGGTCACTCGAGCTTGAGGCCTTTTGACGGACCGCCGCTCCGGGTGTACGTAAGCAACAATAGCGGCTCCCGAACTTTGCTCGTTTATTGTTTCGCGCTCGCGCACACAATGAAATTTCAGCGCTATCGGCCCGGTTAAACTTGTCGGCCTTCAAAAAGGCAAAGCGCTTAATGGGCTTTGCCACTTGCCCCTGATTATCAAAAATCCGGCGGCCGCCGCCGCCGCGCGCCTCGTGCACAATTAACCGGCCGCGAAAAAGTATATGGCTCGATTTCGCGCGGTTATTGCGTTAATTAAGGCTGAATTCTGAAACTGCACTAAATTGATACGACTTCCTGCGTCGGCGGTGTACAATACTGCGTCGCATTAAAGTTAATCTAAATTTCGCGGATTTTCCGTTTAACGGCCGAACTGGCCAAACTGGGTCACGGGCACATTGCGAGAGAGTGTCTAACGTTAAGCAGAGAAATTAATTAATTTCGTTGATGAATGTTCGAACGCGTTTTTTTAACGCGTTCGTCCGGCACTTTAAAGAGTGGATAGAGCCTCGAGTGACGCTTGCATTTTTAATTAGCTGCTTGTTATTTAAAATGCAGTACCGGAAAAATTCGTTCTGCACTTTACACTAGATGTGGTAAATATTTTCGAATAATCATTTGCTATGTTCATTTGTTATTCATTGTCTTTACAATTTATCTTTTGTGATCTTTAGGACGTCTGATTAAAAAGTTTGGAATTCAGCCAAAGATTAATTAAGAATAAATTTTATGATTGAATCAATTGATATTTTTCACGGGTGACACAAGTATTCTTTTATTATGTGAACGTCTACACAGTAATACAGAAGATAGTTGATTTACAATGTTTGTTTGTTAAAAGTATACACCTTCGAAATTTTTTTAATTTATTTTTTTCAGAAATTATGCATTTATCGCGCCTTCCAAGTTCAAATAAGTCGTGATAGATTCAATTCAAAAGGTTGAAAAATGTAATCCAAAACCAAATCGACTCGAAACCAAATCCAAATCCTCCTCCCACCGGTAGAGTCATCGACTTTTCCAGCAGGATTTCCTCGCGGATCGATAAGTAAACGAGTGGCGCTCTCCGTCGGGCCTCGAAAACCGTGTCGGCCAATAATGAGCGGCAATGAAATTCGTTAGGCCAGCGCCGAAAAGTTTTGCTTTCGGCGCTAACGAATGATGGCGTTCGAAATCGGATTCCAGGTCAAAATAAAGCCGCGGCCGCAAACCAATTTAGCAGCAGGGCCCGGGCTCCTTTTTCTCTATCCATCCTCTCTCCCTCTCTCTCCCTCTCTCTCTCTCGCCGCGCTGCTCGTTTTGCGCGGTTGCGCACTTGAAGTAATTCTTGCCTTTAGCCGACTGCTTTTCCCCGGGAAAGGCATTGATCGCCTCCTGGCTTTTGACGTCGTTGTTGCCGCGAGGCGAGGCGGCGTCGCATTAACATATTTGCATAAAAACGATCGGCCTAATGGTCGGGCGAACACTTCTGCCGCCTTTTCTCGGCGCTGCTTCGCTGCTAAAACCCTCCCTTCGGCGCTCGAGCGAGTCTTCGAGAGGGCTCGAGTGCTTTGTAATTCCGAATGATTCGTTTACCGGTGCATCTAATTTTCGGCTGACGAATTTTTAGTCACCGACGCGCTGCCGACTCGCGTGAAGATACTTGGAATTCGTGCTATAGTATTTTATGAGAGGGATTTCGAAAGTGACAAGTTTTAACGAAAAAATTAATGAGTGACATTTTAAACTTTGTAACAGTATTTGTAAAGCGTTTCTGAGAAATTTTTATGGAATAAGTAGAGCACGAGAAGAGATTCTTGGAAAATAATTCAGCTCTATAATTTATTTTATATATTTTTATTGTATAAAAACTCGGTTGCAATATTCAATCTCTTTTTAATAAGGAAACGGTACCTATTATTTTAGGATTTAAAAGTCATGCGACAAGAGTATTTAATTTATAAGACTAGATCTGCAGGTCAGTAATTGCACAAGATATGTTTAAGCTTAAGAAACTAAAGTTTACCCTGTTAGAAGTTTTAATCTATTTTTGATCAGTTTTTGACAATATTTCACGAAAATATTTGGCCAAAAAAAAAAACGGTGTAATCTCCCCCAGGGTAAAAATTAATTTTTTAAAAATTACGATACCAAATTTGAATTTACTTAAGCGCAATTTACACGCGCGTAAAAATCAAATCCAAGAGCGCGCAACAGCCCGACGCCTCAATCGACGCCACTAATCACGCCGGCTTTCTCCGCAAAAGTGCAAATGCGGAAAATGCCGGGGCGCCGAGGCGAATCAGCATACTCCTTTATGATGCTAAATGGCAGGCTGCTTTTTCGCAGCTGCGCCTCGCCGCGGAAAACCGATGGGAGAAAGGGCGGAAAAAATAATTTGCCTAATAAAGAGCTCGCCTCACATTGCACGGCTCGTTTGTGCTTGCAGAACGATTCAGCGTGTTGCAGAACGTTAACACGTTGGACCTGCAAGGGTCGAAGCGCACGAAGATGCAGAGGCTTGAATTTCACATAAATACTTGGTATGGTCAGCTGGCTGTCGGGCATTACGGTGTGGTTAAGTGAGTATTGTTTTTTATTCGTTTTCTGATGTTAAACATTAAACTTTACAGAGTTTTTTTTGGATTCGATAAGTGAAAAATGTCTTGAATTCTGTTTTAAGTAATTTACTATTTTGAATATTTTTTTTTAATTATAGGGGACCATAAACATATATTGCTTTTTTTCATTGTAAATTATGTTTTCAGAGCAAATTTACTTTCTGTTTTCGTTCATTCATTTTGCGGCAGAAATTCTAATAATACTAAAAGTCACGAAGCATATCCACCGCGAAAACTAGATTACAGAGAAGGAAACGAAAAACGTGAAGAAATCCCGGATTTTTTAACGCCCCGTTCCCGAAAACGAAATTCGAGACTTTCAGACTAGATTTCCTCCTCAAAGGGCTAATAATCCCCGAGAGCTCCGAAAACGACACAGCAGAGCCATCAAACGCGAAATGAAATGAAAAGCAAAGCGCTTCTCGCGCCAACTCGAGCTAAAGCAAAGAACGAAAGCATTTCAACTCGCTCGACTCGAGAGACGCGACTGGCGTCACATCGGCAAACCGCCACGCACAAAGGACAGTCGAAGAATGATTAAACTCCCCGCGAGCGATCGCCCGCAGCCTTGGCAAAGGCACGAGTTCGCGACGAAAAGACGTGGGCCGGTTCGCTTAACGGATCTCGCGTCGCGAATGTACGCGCTTATCGTCGTCCTTATTAAAAAGACACTCGGGGCGCACAAAGAGAGCGGAGGCTTTCGACGTTTATGACGGCGGCGGGGTACGTTTCATTCACGGTTTAACGACGCGTGCAGCCAGCAGCCACCGGCTTATGCCGGGGGATTTTCGTCGAGTTCGAACGGAGAGCGATGGAATTGTGCCGACGTCGTTTTTCATTTCTCGTTATTTTCCCTTTTTCCCCGGGCCGGGTCTTTTGTTGCGCGGAGAAGCGATTTCGGCCGGGAGAGTTAAGCTTTTCGCCGCTATGCGAATTTTTGGGGCGAGGCTAAACGCTCTTTAAAGCGTCTGGGCCGATGCTCCTTTGGGGGATAAATCGGAATTTTCGCCATATTTCTATTAATCGAAGTTTTCGAATATTGAGTCGTTTTATATGTTTAATTTTCATTTACGTTTCGTATTAATGCCAAACCGTTTACAATAAATTATGGGTGCCATTTAAATTAATAATGTAATAATACATTTTTTTAACCGATTAAATGAATAAAATTGTTTATATACGATTAAACGAGTTTTGAAATTGGAGCTAAATTCAGAAAGGTCTTGTAAACACCACAATTTTGTATTATTGGGCTATTAGGTAGGAATAATAAATTTTAATGAATTCTATTCTAAAGGTTGAGTTCTAATTAAGTTTTGTTTAAATTATATTCTATTGAAATTCGTCCCAAAGTATTCCGTGTAATTTAATAATTTACTGAATTGGATATTAATATCATTAACTAATAAATAGAGTTTAATTACTGCAATTAAACAAATCATTTTTTTATGGATACGAAAAACGTTAATTGCACTTTTGAAAATCTTTTAATTAGCGTCTATAAATTATGTACGTTTTTAATTTAGTTTACCTACACTGCAAATTGTTGTAAATGATTTTCATCAAATAATATATAAATAACGCAACTTTTCTTGCATAAAATAAAAATGATTTATTTTATTATTAAATAATGAATCAATTTAAATGATTTATTTACTAATATATATAAAGTGCAATTGCATAAACTACCTACATACATAAGACAAAATTAAAATCACTAATCAACAGCTACCACATTCTCGCCAAAACTTGACCAAAATGAAAAAAATCCCCACCAGCACAAATCATCGGCAAATCACAAAAACCATCGCTCGGTTCCCACGTCGATTCGATCTTTCGTTCGGAGAGGCTCCGAACTCGATGGCGCTGTAACCTAAAGCTTGCATTTTCGAATTTATTTACGCAGGGCCAACAACGAGGTGGGACTGGGGGCAGGGGTGGTCTCCGCCATCGGCTGCGGTCGTGCAATTTACACCGTCGAAATCGATACTTCATCCAAGACGAAATCAGGGAAGTCAGGGAAGCCATCGACGTCAGCGAAATCAGGGAAGCCATCGTCGTCAGCGAAGTCATCGTCGTCAAGGAAGTCATCGTCGTCAGGGAAGTCAGGGAAGCCATCGTCGTCAGCGAAGTCATCGTCGTCAAGGAAGTCATCGTCGTCAGGGAAGTCATCATCGTCAGGGAAGTCATCATCGTCAGGGAAGTCATCATCGTCAGGGAAGTCAGGGAAGTCATCAACGTCAGGGAAGTCAGGGAAGTCATCGAAGTCGTCACCGAAAGGCAGCAAAGCTCCATCTGGCAACCGCGTCGAAACGCTGGTTTGCAATTACGGGCCGTACGTCGAATACAAACAAGCACTCGAGCGGGAATGTGAAACGTCTAGCACACGCTACCAAGCACTTTGCCGCACTAAGGTCCCGATCCCGACCACGGCATCCACCACGGAGTCGACCACGGCATCCACCGAGGAATCGACCACAGGATCCACACAGCTACCCACTCCGGAGTCTACCACGGAGTCTACCACGGCATCCACCACGGAGTCGACCACGCCATCCACCACGGAGTCTACCACGTTATCGACCACGCCATCCACCAC
>UCOL01001374.1:0-38248 GCA_900474335.1 Ormyrus nitidulus
TAACTAGACTGTTCAAATCGTCGAATGGTCATGAAGAATAAACAGAAATATGATCGAAATAGTTACACTCGAATTGCCAGTGGCTAAGACATGAAAATTTTTCGTGATCCTAAAGTCGAAGGTTCATACCGGCGAAAAATAGAAATAATTAGTCTACATCATTATTGTTTATCGCCGGTATGAACCTGATAGATTTTAGGGTCACGAAAAATTTTCATATCTTAGCCTAAAAACCAATAAAAGCATGCTTTACTCATGCTTGCAGGACGTAGCGACACTTGACTTTCTTCGCCTTATCAGAGCCGCATTAAAATTTCAGCAAAAAGAAGAAAAGAAAGGAAAAGGTAATTATTCTTAACCAGTGCTGACAGTGAGCTCTCCGTGGCAAGTCGTATAACAAATGGGAGCATTAAACCCTGTACACAAGGTAATTTAGAGATCAGAGTGTAATTCCTTAACAATGATGGCTAAACTTGTTTGTTCCCGGCCGGTCCGAGGCAAGCAAGTGTTCATTTACTCAGCGGCAGCTTAGCACTTAATTCCAAATTGGATAAAAGCTTTACGAATCTGACATTCAGCTGCAAAGCTCGCAGCCAATCAGAGAGAGAGAGGCCGGGCTGCCTTTATTTTCGCGAGACACTAAGAAGCATCCTGTCCGGATATTTGTTACCCGTCGCTGCACGGATCAGCGGACGAGAAGAACGGACACGCGCCAAAGTCCAAAGGCGCTCGGCGATTTTCCGTTATATATATGGATGAGTAAGAGGCCTCGGGAAAAGTGTATTTCAACGATTGAGGAAAGGATGAATGCTAAAAGCTTTTACTGTTCAAGTTCACTTGTGCCGCTTTATTGCCGCAAATGGCAAGTAGCCTCGTCATTACTGTAAATAAATATGTTGTTTTATTGCAAAAAGTAAATTGCATTGAGACGTTCTTGCAAGCAGCGTAATCAGAAGTGTAATCACAATTAAAAACTTGAATTTACAAAGCTTTGCTTCGTTTTCCATAAAAGATACAACGTATAAGTCATCCAAGATCCTTGTAACAAAGTGCAGCAATGAAATTAAGAAGCGCTGAATAATTCAACGCCTCATACTTGGCTAAAAAAGGAGAGAGCGAGAGAGAGAGAGAGAGAGAGAGAGAGGACACTTGGTCTGATCTCCATAACAGTGGTAAGGTACAGGTTGACGTGCTGTAAATAAATTTCATTGTCAGGCACTTCAATAAAGTCACGTGATCCGCCGACTACGAAGTTCCCGCATGCAAAACAATCGGCGCCGAAAACAAAACCCGAGGCTCGCATATATACAGTAAAACAGCTGTACAGAAATAACTTGAATGCCTGCGAACGTATATAACCTCCGAGAGAGCGTCGCGCATCTCATCATATTCTCATTTCGCGCGTCTGCACTCGAATTTTCCGATGAAAATCCCCCAACTTCGGAGCATATTCAGCATTAAAACAGTGATGCTCTACTTGTTTACAAATAGCAGAAAGGACGCGTGCAGGGGGCATAAAATTTCCGGCGAAAAGGAGCAGTCCGAGGTAGAAAAGAGAGAGAGAGAGAGAGTGAGCAATCGTCCCTTGAAATTTGTCGGTCTCTTTCTCTTTTCGTCGAGCGAATGGGCCATCAAAATCTACAGCGCCGCCAGGGACATAAAGATGCTCGAGACGCTCTCCGGCGACATTTGCCCTCCGTACGGGGTGCATCCGCGAGTCCGTCTTTTTCTCCTATCCGCGCGCACAGCTCGACTCGCGAGTCTCTCTCTCTCTCTCTCTCTCTCTCTCTTATCGATCTCCCCCTGTGCACCGTTGGCGCTGGGCGACGTTAAAAGCAAATTGTGCGTTATTGAACTCTCTCTCCGTTTGCTAACGGGACGCCGAGGCTTGTAGTTTCTCTCGACTGGCTGTACTTTTTGCCGATTCGCCGAATGTTTTCCGCGGAGTGCTGCGCCGACTAAAGTCCCGCGGACTTTGTTGTGAGCAAAGGGGCTTTTACGAGCGAGCGAACGGCTGCGCGGGAATGCGATAAAATATAGGGCTCTTTTTGTCGAGAGCCGCGCGTAATTATATTAATTTTTATCTATTAAGGCCTCGATAACTGGCAAGTGTATTAGATTCAGTCTATCGATCGATATATACGTTCGAGATGGCTTAACGTTACTTTTTTTTTCTGCATCGGCAATACTGGGCTTTTAACTGCACAGTTATAAACTTTATGATGCCTCGATGATGGATTTCCGATTATATAAGGCATTCATTAAAAGGTTATAAAGCCCCCCCTCTTAAAAGCAATACGCTGTTAAATGCAAATAGAAGCGAGGCAGACCCTGAAGACGAAGAGCGTCGTAACGCCCGACAAATTATTATATTATTTATCGGCTGAGAAGTGGAATGAAAAGACCGATTTATATGTCTACTAATGCGCGGTCGTTACTTTTATTTGATTTATATCGCAAATGGACTGTAATTTATTACAATTCCAAATTGATTTCCATTGTATTCTGTATATCAGATTTTACGCGCGCGATTTTTAGGTATAAAAGCCTTTGTGCAAAACTACTTAAGGCAAAGCGAATCTCGCTCAAAATTTTCATCGTTTCAACGCCACCGCGGAGCTTTCGAATTTACGTCGACCGCCAGAGTGTCGAAAGGACGAAATCCGTTACAAAGTATTCGACGGGAAGCGCGATAAATAACTTTTTTTCCACAGCTCCCGCGGCACCTCTCGCCTATCGCCTCCATCGGCGACTAATTTATTCCATTTCCTAAAAAAAACTCGATACACCCTCTCTCGGCGTACGTGATACCCGGGACGCGGCACAAAAGCGTCGGCGGGCAGGAAGGCGCCGCGACGACACGTCGAAAAAAAAAAGGAACAAAAAAAAAAGGTCGCACACCCTGCCCGTCGCTCCTCGTTTTCCCATCTCTGGCGCTCTTAACATCTTTATCCTCCCGACTCCCGCACACACACACACCGATGTGCGCACTCGGCAATTGTACTCTCTTTCCGGGTGTGTGCCGGCTCGAAATCGATTTTCGCGCGATAGCGTACACCATATACACCGAGCGAAAATCCGCTTTGGCCTCGGCGCACAATGACACCGGGGAGAGAGAGGCTGAGGGGGGGGGGGGGGGGGGGGGGAGAGAAAAAAAAATACCCCGGAAGCCCTCGGCTATAATGGAAGGATCGCGTCGATCCTCTCTCTCTCTCTCTCTCGCTTTTGTTTTTCTTGCGCGCCTTTTCGGCAGGCTGCCGCGCGCGCGGCTTGACGCGACGCGATCTATGATTTATGGCGCCGCGACGCTCTCTCTTTTTCGCCCGGAGATGATGTCGCGCGCGGTTTTTCGATAGTCCGTGCGCGCGCCGGCGGGGAGAGTGAGATTTAGTAGCGACGGGACGAGAGAGGCGAGGAGAAACGAGAGCTGTATTTGCGCTTTTTTCTTTTTTGGCTTCGTTTTTTTTTTTTTTTTTTGTCGCTCTATCGAGAGGAGATTTGAGGAGTGTTCTAGGGCTGAATTGAAATTCGCGACTGGAAGAAGTTGAAAAATAAACGACTTGTTCGCGTGAAGGTACTATTTTCTGTTTTATATATCAATCTGTCGATCAACAACAGTACATGAATACTCGATTTTATGCGCTGGTAAAACATAAATTGTTCTCTCTCAACCTTATTTCGCTTTCGTCAAATCCACTCGTGATTTAACGAAAGCGATTAAACGAGAACGCGAGAAAATACGGACATCAAAGCGGCTGCTCGAATGTCGTCAATTTGTACATATCAATCCATCCGCGGTGCAGAGAAAAGTGCAGAATTACACGAGCTCCGTTTCACCGCAGCCTATAGAGTACCGCGACGATTCTCGCATCTCCGCTTAATCGAGAAAGAGAGAGAGATTGAGAGGGAGAGCAAAAGCCGAGCTACAAAGCCTCGCCAAAGTATCGCACGGAACGAATTTAATAAGCAGCTACGCTTAGCCGTGAAGATTTTCGAAAAACTTCATTCTCATTCCTCCCACGAGGAGGGACGAGAGCAAAAAGCGCAGCGACGCGCCTCTCGGCGTTAAAAAACCTCTCACGCTCGACTCGCCTCGAGCCGTTTCTCTGTCTCTCCTCTCTCCTCTCTCTCTCTCTTCTCTCCCTTTATGCTCGGCGCGTATTTATCGATCATCCATCTCCCGGCGATATTACGCGAAGGGCGCGACAAATTTCGGGATTTGCATGTGAAATTTCGCGCGTTTAATTAAAATTTCGGGCGCGCTTTTAATTATTGCGCGCGCGAATGTATTATATTTGTGATTCCGGCGTATGCAGCCTCTGCCGTCAATAATGCATTATGAGCTTCCGCTGATTGCACGCGGCGAGAGGAGAGCGGACAAAAGGGAGAGAGGGGAAATCGTTTGCAGGCTGAAATTTTAAAAGCACTCTCTCGCGAGAGGGGGGGAGGAGGGGGAGGGCAGATGCTGAAAAAATAATAATTCTATATGCGCGCGAGAGCTTAAAACGGAAGTTTGGCGACGAGCGAATAATTACGCAGTCGAGTTAATTATTTTGCGTCGCTGGAGGTGAACGTGCACACGGATGCTGCTGGTTGAAATTTTTCGCTCTTCCGTAAATACGCTTTTCATTACGAGGGCTTGAATTATTCAGGAATGCGCGCGGTTATGTGTGTAAGGCAGCGAAAGACAGTCGCTTCTATATAGCTTCTTTATACAGTTGTGAAAATTGAATCGTCTATACTCGTTCGATAATAATTGCACGTAAAACCTGCCTAATAGCATAGTGAAATTTATAAACTTCTTATAGTACATAGTTACAAAACTGCCGTGTCCAAGTAATTGAATAAAGATTAATTACGATTCTATAAAACTCAACAAATCGCAATTAATCAATACATTTTCATCTCTCGCTGTTACTTCCAACATTCCTACAAATAACTGTCTACCCTCGCAAAAATCATAACCTTCGTCCATTTCTATCATTACCTCGCGCTTCGCCTCGGCATCTAAAAAATTCATCGCGTCCCGACGTCCGCACAATAACCCGAGCACCGAAAGAGCCACTCGGCGGAGCGTCGAGCGAGAGGAAGAATAAGCCTGGGGGGGCAGCAGCGCGAGACTGGCCTGCAGAAATAAAGGAATCGCATATACGGGCGGGGGCGTTTTTTCTCCGGAGGAATATCGCCGCGCGGAAAAGCGGAGCGCTGCAATTTGCCCGGCCGATGACACTTATAAAGGCCCCGACGTGAATTACCGGTACGTGAGCGCGAACGGCCCCCCCGAGGCGAGGAGGCGCGCGCGAGTGTCGCTAGCGGTTTCGGATCCGCGCTTTGTTCCCCGCTGCGAACGGAAGATTCAGCTCTGATGGATTTACCGAGGGTTTTTTTTAGTCCGGAATTTCGGGGTTGTTTATTGTAAATTTTACGGTTACCCTAAGATTTTTTAGGGGAAATAAACAAACTCGTCGCCGATTGGAAGTCGAATTACTGTTTTAGGACTGAAATTATTTTGGTAAATAAAGCGGTTTTATTAAGAAAAATTAAATTTTAAGGAACACGTTTTATTAAGAAATAAAAAAAAAGACTTTAAGACTACGCGAAATACGAAATTTTTATCGAGAACAGTAACAACTTTATTCGCGATAAAAGAAAAATCATATAAAAATTGATACTGTTCATTTTTTTTAAATTAAATTTCCGACGAGAGAGATTTACTAAATTGCTTTATAATAATTATTTTGCAATAGCAGTAATTTAAATATTGGACGCGCAGCAATAAAGTCTTTTTATCGGGTGGAAAAAAGTGTCGAGAGCCATCAGCGAAAAGCCGGAAATTGATTAACCGAAAAAAATTAACCGTAAAACCATCCAGCGGACAAACGCGCCAATTTTTCCATCGTATTCATCTCGCTCATTCGACATTCCGGCCTCGTCGCGCGGAATCTGATACGTCCTCGCTTTAATCTCGTACACACACCCATCTCCCCCCCCCCCCCATCAATAAAAATTTATTGTTGCATATTGGATTCGGCGAGAGCGGCGACTCTTTTTTTTCTTTTCGCCTTCGTCTGCACGCGAGAATTCAATTCCACATCCCGTAATAAACTTTTGATTCATCCCCCGGTCCGTACTTCCTTCCGTCTACGATAAAAGAGTGAAAATAAAAAAAAAAGAATGGAGAGCGAGAGCCATCGAATCAAGGCGAATACCCTTACTTTGCCAGCTGACTCGAAAAGCTGTTCGCGCTCGAACGAGGGCTCGTTTCCGAAAAGGGCGCCGTGCATGCAGAGCGCGGTGCAGTGCGTGTGTGCCGGGAGCGCGTTTCTGCGCGCGCACCGATGCGGACTTTGCGAATTCGAGCAGGGGGGGAACGTTCGTGAAAGCTTTGTGCAAGCCCTGCGTCGGGGAAAAGGGAGAAGAATCGGAGCTCTTAATTCACTCGCGGCGACCCTCTGTGTGTTTCTTCCAAAACCTTGAGTTTTCGTGTTTACTCCGCGAGAGAGCCGCGGAATTGCATCCCATTTTTCCACGAGCTGCTCTCCCCCTTCCCGTCTGCGATCGAAATTCGATTTCTCGCGTAAAAAGCTATACATATATCGCTCGGAGAAATCGATCGATTTATGCATACGCCCAAGAGCGAGAGTCGCAGAGAAAAATATGCGAGCGCGTATCTGGAGTGCGCGGCGGCATACACGCGGAGAGAGAAGCGTGGGCCGCGCGACGAAAGGCGGCGAAATATCCGAGGTGGCCCTGTTTTGGCTCGAGCGCTGATAAATAAAAAAAAAACTGAAGTCCGCGCTTTCGTTTTGGAATTTTTGTATACGTCGCGCTTGGCGGTCGGTGATAATTTCATTCGCGGATAATTGCGCGTATAATTTCTTGCGGTTTTATCAATGACACTACGAATAAGCGTAATTTTCAGGGGAGAAAGTACGTAGCTTTGAATTCTTAATTGCAAGGCGAAAATGTTTTGAAGTATTCGCGCGCAGAACATAACTTTCGTATGCGTAACCGAAGACCGTTGCTTTTATCCCACGTCGAGCCAAAAGTTTCATTTTTTCGCGAAAATTCCCCGTTCGTCCGTAATTCGCGACACGCGGCCCTCGCGCCAGCCCGGCGACGCGAAAATTTCCGCAAAACTCTCGCGAGCCCTCCTCGTGCCCGAATCCCCGCAACTTTCCTCTCGGCGCGCGGCCGGGCGGCCTCCCCGAAAATGTTCGCGCGCAGCGCCGAGAGTCATCGGCGCGGCTCTCTCTCCAACTGAAAACCGCGGGGAAGAGAAAAAAGAGGCCGGGGTGCAAAAAACAGTCGCGCGGAAAAAAGCCACCTGGGAGGGAGAGAGAGAGAGAGGAGAGGCGAGCGCATCGGAAATAAGACGCAGCGCGCGAACAAAAACGATTGCCGCGCGAACGCGACGACAAAGGCAAAAGGTAGAGAGAGAGAGAGAAAAGTCCGGTCTGCCCTACAAGGCTCTCCGCGCGTTACAATGCGACGATCTCGTCTCGGGAGTACTTGGGGGGAGAGAGGAGGGGGGAGAGCTCCTCGAGGAAAACACGTGTCGTTGCGCCTGCTGTCGTCATCGCATTCCCCGGCGGATTATCGCCGGCAAAAAAATTGATGTTACGTTTAATTCGATATGTCGGCCGATAGCTTTTTGCGCCCACCGGGGATTATTTGCTCTCGACGAGCTGGATTCTAATGCTCCTCCTCTCCGGGGACTTTTTCAAATGGCTTCATTTCTCTCGGTTAATAAGACAACGAGTTTTGTTTCTTTCTGTCGATACAATAAACCTTCGGAACACAAAGGAGAGAGACGAAATTTTCGCGCGGAAAAGGATACTTTTACGAAATTAACCTCGCGAGTCTGCCGAGGGAGAACAATAAGCCAAAGAGCGCGCCGAGAGAAAAATCCCCGTCGCCGTCGTCGCGCGGCATCGCCTCAAAAAGTCGCATCATTCATCTCGTTGCAGGCGCAGCGGCGCGTGCGTCGACAATTTAATCTCGAGGGGCTGCCGCGCGCAGAAAGAAAAGGCCAGGCGGAAAAGCCGGCCGCCCGTCGCGGAGGAGAAGAAAGAAAACGCGAGAGCTGTCGCCTCTTCCACCTTGAGCCGCTCTCTCGATCCAGTTGGCTCGGGAAAACTTTATCGATCGCTTCCTCCCTCTTCCCGCCCGATAATTGGGTTGGCCGCCTCGAGATAAAAGCGAGCTGAAAAACAGTCGTTATCGCTCCTCTATTATTTTCGGAAGCTCATTTGCGCCGTCGCGCGCCTGTCGATTGAAAAATTGAATCGGGGCCTGTAATCGACTCCGCGCGTTAAACCTTCTTCTGCTCGAATCGCCGATTCCGGCAGCCGCCGCTAAATACCCCCATTAACACGTCGGCGAAAAGCTGTCGATGGCGCGCCCGAAGATTCAGACGGAGTCGTTATTTACGTCGATCGCAGGGCGCCGTTACGGGAGGAGAAAATAAAAAAGGTCGCGGCGGCGCTTTCCGCGCTGCACATAAAATCAAAAGCCTCCCCCGCACGAGAGGAATAAAGGTTTCCAATATATAGAGCTCCGAACGATCCATCAATTAACGGACGATAAATCCGTATATCCGCCGTAAAGATCTCGCTTGCAATTCGTCGCTCTCCTCCTTACGGTACATCTAATATCGAGCTTCGCCACGGGCCGTTTATAACGGTGGTGGTGCTCTGATGATATATCGTAAAAAGAGCCTAGAATATAGGCGGATAGAGAGAGAGAGAGAGAGAGAAGTCGGTGTACTCACCCCTGAGGGCATCGGCGGTAGTTGCCAGGAGACCGAGGAGACTTCGGCTGTGATGATGGATCTGGTTGTGAAAGTCCTCCTTGGCCTGCTGTCGCAGATGCTCCTCCATCTCCTTGTCGCAGCAGCGCCCGCCGCAGATCGCTGCAAAAGTCAAACGCGAGCGCCATTTCAATGATTATGTTTAATGGGTTAAATTTTGGGAGAAATTGCACTCTGAAATTTTGGGGACGGGCAATCGCTGGTAAGCGCGGCGGTGGTGCTCCCGTCCGCAAATAAAGGAGAGCCCTCCTATTTTTAAATATAAATCCCCGCCGCGGAGAAATCTCCCTCGGCAACAAATACTCGCGCGTTCGCTCGCAAACGGCCGGCGCACGATCCGGGAGGTCATATATTTTTCGAGGCTCAATCCCGGGCATCGTGGGGCGGCCGGGGGGGGGGGGGGAGATTCTTAAAAAACCACGTTCGATTCTTCGCCCGGGCGCTCGAAGGCGCACGTGCGAAACCTCTATAAAGCACGTATGCGCGCCCGGGCTCTTTCTGGGTCAAAACAAGAAAGGAAGGGGCGCGCAAATCAAGCCCCCTCCGACAATGGAGCGCGCGGAGAAAGGAGAATGAAGTAGAAAAACGGGATATATACACGCGGAGTGGCTGCGGCCCGGACGAGGAGACAGAAAGAAAGAGAGCGAGAGAGAGAGAGAGAGAGGAAGGAAAATTGAAAGGCAATCTGGTGCTCTCTCGCATCAGCCTGTATAAGCCGGGCTGGCATCTCTCTTCGAGGAGGGCACTTTGCATGCTCTTTGTGCCACTTGGCACGAATCGACTTTGCATTCCTTAATCTCGGCGAGTTCGTGCCTCTTTCACCTTAGGCGCACACCCGGCAAAGTGCAGAGATTATTCGAGCGGAGACGAGCGAGGAAGGTGCGAAGAAAGGAGAGAGAGAGAGAACTCGGCTCTCCCTTTTTTCGAGCCGAAGCGGTTCTTGCTTTCAATTTCGATTCTCTTCTCTCTCATCGAGCCCATATATTTGTCTTTTGCCTTGGCGGGGCGTTTTTGTAGATTTGCTCGCGAAAAGAGTGCGGAAAGGGGAAACTTGATAAACGAGCTTCGTTCAATTGGACTTCATCAGATGTGTCTATTTACCCCCCGGAGGGTCGTGTATTCGCGCTGGATTTCTTTCAGCTTTTGAACTAGTAAATTAGTAGTAGTAGGTCATCCGAGCGGCTAACCAAAAAAACAAAGTTTTGAACGGCTAGAGCTTTAATTGGGCCTTTAGAACCTCTAATTCCGAGCTCGTTAAAGCGACTCTTTTAAAGGGGTCATAACCGCGGTACCTTATTATTCAATGCTCATTAAAGGAAATCTCCAATTCCCCTGGCGCAGGAGCGCGTAACCTATAAAGAATACATGTATCAGCCACTCGGGCAAAAAAGGGGGGCGCGAGAAGAACCGGAAGCACAAGTGCGAACACGTCGCAACAAATAGCGCCGAGAGCGAGAGGGTGGGGAGGAAAGGAAAAAAGAGGCGGGACGACGACAAATCCGTCAGAGATTGAGAGCCGGCAAAAGGGAGATTCATGTACGTACAAGAGCCAGCCCTCATTCATCCTTCCGCCCATTCACTCATCGAAAGGGGACCTCGGTACATTGCGCACACGCACACACACACGGACGCCCGCACGCTCCTCTCTTCTTTTTTCGCCTTCGCTCAGCCACTCGCGTTTATATACTCTCGGCGGGCTTTTGAGCGACGCGTTCAAAGGTAATTAATCCAATTAATTAAGCAAAAGGAGGAACACCCTCCCCCCGACGCCGATTGAATTCCCGAAAGAAGAGCAGCAGCCTCCGCCTGGAGACTCCCCGCTCGCGGGGGGAAGGGGGGGGGGCGGAAATTTCAAGGAAAATCGGCGGCGGGAGCGCAAGCGTAATGGGAGGTGAGTGCTCCTCGCGGGGTTAATGGACGAATTGAGAGAGGGTTTAATGTAAAATAACGAGGCAACGGGGCTTCGGTAATGGTATAATCGCGCGGATTCAAAGAGGGAATTAAGATCAATGCTGGCGCGTTTGAAGGAATAGAGTTCCTATATGGCATTCGGCGTTCGGTCGGGCTTTTGATCCGCTCGCCGCGTCAATGAAATTGTTCTCGGAACATTTGCGGCAATTGCCGTTTACGGCTTAGAGAATCGGACAGTCGTCCTCACACACGGCACTTTTAAACCAGAAGGTATAATAACCGAGGTAATTAATGTGGAATCTAAATTGGAACGACGATCTAAAGAACTGCGCCGGTCTCTAATTAATTTCCATTCCTTTGAGATCCAAAGAACGATATGTCCACATCGTGCTGATCCATAAATTCTGGATGGTGATTAATTTTTCACTTCGCGATCCGCCCAAAATAGCCGGGAATAAATGTTTACTTCTCAAAGGTAATGAAAATTGCAATACTTCCCGGAATATTGTTCATCCCCATCAGCATTCAAGAGGTTTACGTAATCGAGGTAAGCAGGGCAGGTCAATGTAAAATTCGTCCAAGATTCTCGTTACGATTCAGCAGCAAGTTACGAACGAAGCTCTTAACCGCTTTTCCTCGACATCTAATCCGTTTCCGAGCAATCTAACCGAAGCAATAAACCGTTTCATTGTTCGAAATCGGATTAAAATCTAGCCGATTGACTGAAAACTAATTTCAACTGTACACACACTCCTCCTCTCGGGCCGGTTCGAAAACGAGAGCCGACAAAGCGCGCGCGCCGATATATTTTTTCATTGCGCAACGCGCGACGGAGGAACGATCCAAACAATCGGAATTAACACTCGCCGCCCCCGGCGGGGACTGTTAAATATTTTACGAAGCTCCGTAAAGCCGCGGGGGGAGGCGCGCTAAAAAATTCCCTCGCCCGTCGGGCTGCAGCAGCCGCGGCTAACGACTTATTTTTCCTCGCGATATACGTGCTCGGCATCCGTGGCGGCTCCCCCGACTCCGCTGTTGCACACCGATCGATTTCACCCGGAGAGCGTCGGCGGTAATCCATTTTATTAATCAAGCCATATCTCGCACTTTGCACCCGCCTGCAGATTTAATAATATTGATTTCGCGACAGCCGAGAGCTCGCGTGTCTACGCTGCTCTCGATGTAAGATTCATGAGACTTCCTGATGCTGCTTATTTAGCGCTCATCGCGGAGTCGCCTTGCGGATTGATTGGGCCATTCTTGCTAATTAGCCGGGAATTCTATTTTAGAAAGTTCTGTAGGCTAATCAGAAACGGTTCCTTTTTTTTTCTCACGTATATTAAGCCAGCGAAGCCAGTTCATAAGTCGATGATCAAACAATGTGTGTATGTATTTTGTTGCTAATTTGTTGCTTATTTTTGTTGCTCCAGCCGTTCCCGACAAACAATGGATACGCTAACTTAATACTACACTCTCTGTAACTCTTGACATTATAAAGATATCAATACGACACCGGTGGCATAAATTGTTGCTAATTTGTTGCTCTTCAGAGGTGCAACCTTCAATTGTCAAGACCCACCCCTAATAAAAGAATCAATCATCAACTCTTCTAGATATAGTCCCTATAGTTTTTTTTTCTATCAAACCATGTTTGTGCAATTGTTTTTAATCGTTCCAGAGCTGTCAGGAATGAGAGTAAATAAATAAAGTTTATGAAAAATCTCTGTATGGATGTATGTAAATAATGCATTAATATATTTCAAATATGGCATTAATCGATTAACAACCTTTCACCTCCATAGTTTTTTCATTATTAAACCACGTTTGCACCATTATTTATATGATTATGTTACTGGTTTTAAAATGGCACTGCTTTTAATTCATGGCCGCACCCCCATCTGGTTTTATTATGGAATTAATCGATTATCAATCCTTCATCCACTATAGTTTCTACAGCAGTTTTTTTTTTTTTTTTTTTTTCGAAACGCCGCTATTTTTCAACCTCGAACAAAAAAAAAGCCAACGAAAGTTAACGAAATACAGAACCGGCACGTCGTCGAAGTCGTTGAAAACCGCGGCGTTCGATAGCAGGTATCAAGAATTCAAATAAACATTCTGCAGCCAACCAGAACTGCATTTCCTCGCCGGCCAGCAGAGAGAGAGAGAGAGCACGTAAGCCTTGTCAAAACTTCACTTCGCAAATTCACTCGGCGAATTTGATCAGGCCGCAAAAGCCTCACGTCAATCGATCTCAAAAAAGGAGAACCGGGCAAAAAAAAAAACACCTCGGCGCTCGCCAAGGAAAGGAACGTCGAAAGTTCCCCCATACACCCGGAGAACCCCGCGAATTAATCGATCGTTTTCACGCAGCGCTGCCTCCTTGACGCACGTGTGGCTGCAACGACGTCGGGGCCGCGCGCGGCGACGAGCTTGGAATTAAACGAACCTTCCTCCACCGCAACGCCCGCGAGAGTTTAACGCACCGCATTTGAAATTCTAAATTTTTGCGCGCGCCCGAGCCATAGGAAATGATAAAAAAAAAAAAAAAAAAAAAAAAAAAAATAATCGCGCTTCCGGCTCGTGCGGGCAACGGCTGTGCGTAATTATCCAAGCTCGACGCGCGAATTAATCGCCGGGGAAGAGAGGCTTGAGGAGCGTCGAAGGAATTCGTGGGCTGAAATTTACGGCGGCGATTTTTTTCAGGCCGAAGCGGCGAATATTCAAATCGGCGCTTCTCGAGACGAGGTTTATTACCGGCTGGACCGCATTCGCGGTAAGTGGAATATTGATAAATAACGCTGATTATGGTGCTTCGAGGCTGTAATTAAAGCCATCGGGGAGGGGGGAATGGACTTTCCGGAAAAATGATCGCTCGAATAATGTGATTAACTTTTGCATTGCTAATAGGATCAAAGTGGGCTCTTTTTGTCGAGAGAAGAGGTAAGTCCTCGATACTTTTCATTATCCCGCAGTTCCATCAAAGCTCCCCCCCCCCCCAGCAAATACCTTTAACGAAGAGAAATCTCGGGGCAAAAAAAAAGGCAAAAAGCCCCGATCTGACAAACAAAGCTAATTGATTCTCCCTCGATGCTCGGTGCAGAAAAGTCACAAAGGCCCTGAATTCACTCTCCATGCCCGGCGGAACAATCGCAGAAGCACTTAAGTCAAGACAATCGCATTTCTCCTCCCGGAGACTGTAACCATCCATTCCGATAACTGCATAATTCCTCGGGAGCGGGAACGGCAAAAAGAAGCTGGGAAAATCGATAATTCAGGAGCATCCGGCAATTCCCGATGAATTTATCTTCATTAAGAGGGGACTAAATCGTCCTCCTATTCACGGATTCTCGCAGTGGAATGAAATATGCCGTCACGCGTTCTCTCTCTCTCTCTCTCTCTCTCAATGGACGCGGATCCGCGTGTCGGCGGCGGCGCGGATTTTACACGCGGAATACTTTCCCCGAGTCTTTGAGTAAGCGAGTCCGCTCGGCTGTGGCCGCAACACGCGTCTACTGGATTAGAGGGCATTTAGCGGGGATTCGAGTGCGGACTCGGTTAGAAAATCTCTTTGGACGCCTCGCTAAAGCCCAGGGATAATTCTCGCGGATAATTTGATATTAAATGCTTTGCGCGCGCGGACTTTTATCGATCCATAAAAGTGGATTTACGAGCGATAAATTGTGTATTTTACACCTTCGACGGTGATTAGTTTAATGAAATTTTTGAAATTTTCTCGTTTCACGCTCTCCGAAGTAGACGCCGGCTGAGCTGCATTTAAAATCGTTGCGATTTATTTTAGTCCGACATTAATTAAATACTTATTTAAGCGTATATCGCTAAAAAAAAACTTTCCCCCGAAACTCAGCGTTTACCAGCCTAGAATCGCCCCCCCGATCGATCAGTCCTCTCTATTAGTCGAAACTCGCAATTCCCCCAGCATTCCAATTAGTCCGTACAGGTTTAGAGTGTCTCGGTCTCTAAACACCCGGGAGCAGCTTTTATCTCGCGAGCTCGTCGACCCTTTAAGAAAATGTGACGCGCGCCGCGGCGCGTAATCAGAGAGGATCTTCTTTCCGTCCTCGACTGCTCGGCTCGGCAAGAAGCTACGGATAAACAGGCCTCTGGGAGAGAGAGAGAGAGAGTGAGCTACGCGCATACCGAGGCTACTTTTAAAAAGACATCTCGCATTCCGCAGCCGTCATCGGACACACCGCGCGCGGCGCTGCTCCTTCGACGAATCCCGACGCGCCTGCTTTGTATGCAGAGCTTTCGTAAATAACGACGGGAGGATTTTTCTCTCCTAATGTTCGCGGCGTGCCTGCGCGCTTCCTCTCTCTCTCTCTCTCTCTTTCTCTCTCTCCTCGGGAAAGAGAGAGCTTTTTGCGGTCTCTCCGCGCGCGGATGGGTCAAGTTTTTCGAGGCTGTTTCAAAGGCCGATTAACGCCTCTCGCGGCGCTGAGGTGAAATTTATCGGACGACCGGCCGACGGCCGCAAAAAAGGTATTATAAACGCGCGGAAAAAGCGGGGGATTATCTATGGATAAAGAGGCGGAGAGAGGCTTCTCCTCGGATATACAAGCTTTCTATTTAAACCAAATCCCGCGCGACGGGTTTTAATTCCCTCGAAAAATATCTATCTTTCGGGCGACTGCGGGGACTTGACGATAATTCACGCTTAATGAGATTGGCCGTCGTAAAGCGATATAGGAATCGGATTACCGTAAAACATTTTGCCACTTCCCGCGCGCGCCGGAGTCCGTTTCTGTGGCGTTGACTCGCTTCGACCCCGATATTTATGTATTAATTTCGGATTAGTATACGTCTTAATTTGGAATTTCGGCCGCGGCCGTTCTCGCGGCGCGGATGAAGCAATTTATCAGGATATATTAATAATACCCGTAATGCGCTGTAAATAACGATCCGTTCCCGCGTGAAATATCGCCTGTGTGTTTCTCCCCTTTTTTTTTCGATTTATCAACGACGCGATTACGTTTTAATTAGCCTTTTTTTTTTTCGCGGCGGATAACGAGGACCCAGCCAAATCCCAACCTTAATCTCCCAAAAATCGTGGCCATTCTTATTCGCGAAAGCTTGCGCAGCAAAGTATACGAAGCCGAGGCAAAGGTACAGCAAGCAAACGAGCATCGTTTACGCAACCCGAGGGAATCTCGACTCCGGCCGAGCCGCGCGATTAGTATTCAATGAGCCTCGGTCTCGGAAATCGATCGGCTAATCAGAATACGCAAATCTCGCCTTCCGACAAACGGGCCGGTACTCCTTTTAAACGATCAATCCTCGCCGGAGTACGACGCCTCACGCGAGCTCAATTTTCCGGCGCAACAAAAAAAAAAAAGGAAAAAAAGGGAAAGAGGAAGCCCGGAGAGGGGGGAAACGCAACAGGCCGGGGCCGCGATTTCTCAGCGCCACGCGCCGCAGTCGCCTGCTCTCGTGTCTGCGTGACACGTGAGCCTCCCGCCGCTGCATGGCAATCGCGCCGGGATATTGTGGCGCGTCAAGGGTCCTCGCGAGGCGAGCTCCTTGATGGATCTGCGACGCTTTAATTCTAAAGGATGGAATTCACGGTTTTTAAGGGTGCGACCTACAAATGCATACGCTTGGTTAATTATTGCTGGTTGATAATCAGCTTTACTTTCATGCGGATTGATCATCTGATTGTTCAATTAATACAGTTCGAAACTTTAGTGAAACACTTAAACGAAACGAACAGGAATAGTTGCACATCGGCATAAGCATCAGCTCTTTAACGACCACTGAAAACGAGCTAATTGCCATGGGTTTTCAATAACCCGCATTAACGATTTCCCCGCGGCGAAGGCTCTCCTTCAAGGAATCCCCATCAAGCCTCGCGCGCGCCTCCTCTAAAAACCAACAGCTGGCCACTTGGATCTTAAGCGCCGATCCTCGTCCCCGCTAATCGCGGCTCGTTCCCCGCAGTCCGGCATTTTCCCTCACGCGATCCTCCGACTCGGAGAGGGAGAGAGGAGTTTTCTCGCGAGAGAGAGAGAGAGGGGCAATGCATCATCCTTACGCACGCTTCCGATTAGCGATTGCGATCGGCGGGAGGAGTCGCCGCCGCGCTCTCTTTTATCCGCGCTTTATCTTCCACGGAGAGAGCTCCCTCAAGGTCGGAGGCGCGCGCGCGCGCTCATCGATATATCGCTTTGTATCTCTCGTTTTGCCCGATCGCGATATATGCCTACCCTTCCCCCCTCTCCCCAGCCTTTTTTTTGCCTTCCTTCCTCCTCCTCCTCCGCCGCCGCGCAGGCTTTGAATGGCGCTGCGGGACGGAGGGAGTTCAAGGAGACGAGGAGAGAGGTCAGCTGGAGAGGAATTGGCTATTGGAGAGGGTAGTTTTTGAAGTTTTCTTGGACTGGTTTTTTGGAATGCCGCAAGAGAGGAGGCGGTCGTGCGGTATACGACGAGCGGTGTGCCGGTCGGTGGACGTTCGCTGGTATACGGAGTCGACGGCGGTGCCAGCGGTTTATTTGGAGTAATTGGGGATTCGGTGGTCTGGATTGGTTGTGAAATAAAGCGGATGTTTACTGATAATTTGCCGTTCGGTGCGAATATACGCAAATGATCATATTCTGCGCGTGATTAATGCAATAATAGATGGATTAATTGAATTGAATTTATTTCCAACTAGTGGAGATTTGAAGCAATTTGAAGTAAATAACAGTAGCATATAGGAAGTTGAAAAGAAACGGCGGAAAAAAAGGGGCTAATCACAATAATCAAATAGCAAATTCGAAATTTCCGAAAACCCAGAAGGCACAATGACACAATGGCAAATTACTCGCCAGGGTTTTCGAAGAAAAATACCTATTCTCCATCAACGGGACGGCAGATGCGAAAGACTCGGCTCGCCTATACATGCACCGTCACAAAAAGAGACGAGCGCCACCGTCTCGGTTTTCAAACAATAAACCGTCAATTTCTATGTCCTCGCGCTCCGTGGAAGAATGAAAAGGCCAGCAGCGAACACGCGCTCATTACGACGGGGGCATCGAGTCGCCATCGGGGGCACTTTATACGGCCATTACGCGAGAGAGAGAGAGAGAGAGAGAGAAGTCGAGGTCGGGGAGGAGTATAGGCGACTACCGCGAACAATACACCGGGAGATATCCGCTCTCGGCTCCGAAGTTCCGACTGATCCGCAAGCTCCCGGTTCCCGAAGTTTAATTGCTAATTTCAATTTTTGCCCTCGTTTCCGCAAATTGGATAAGTGACTCGAATTATATATATGCTCGACGTGGGAGTGACGGAACAATGGGCTAATAGCTTACTTCTTCAATTTGAGCCGCCGCATTAGTGGTGCTTTTTCGAAGTAAGAATTTGGAACTCTTCCTTCCCTCCCCCGACTTCGAGTCGTTAAAGCGTCCCGCGCAAAATACCAATAATGTTTACAGGTGTTCTAATTGCCCACTCGGGGAAGCAAAACACCCAAGAAAACCGACCCTCTCGTCACGCTTCTTGCGGCAAAGTGGAGGGAACAGCCACCGGAGGGAAAAATTGGAAAGACAGCCGTACAAATGGAGCAACATGTGGCGTGACAGGTGGAACATCTGTCAAGGAGAGAGAGAGAGAGAGAGAGAGAGAGAGGCGAAAAGTCCTGCGCGCAGTTCCACGCGGTTTTTCAGCCGTACAGCGGGAGCGAAGGAGGAGCCGGCGCTCTCCGAATATTTGCCTTGAGCCGCTCGACTGGCAGGTGTTGAACTTTCGAATTTCTTCGGGATAGGTTGCGCGTGCCGCTGTGGGTGTGTGTGTCTTTTCCTCGCTTTGTGTCGCTTCTTCTATGTATCTATCCCTGCATTTTCCCGCTCTGTACTTGAAAAAGAAACCAAACGCGTTCCGCAAAATCTATTGAATCTTTCGGCTAGGCTGCTTTAGAGCCGGAGTTGTTTAAGTCCAATATTTATAAACAAAGGGACTGCTAATATTGCAGAGGAGAAATGACACAGTGAAGAAATAAAATTAACATATTTACGAAGCTCATTAAGGCTCGGCGATACATAATAACGAAAAGTGTTCTCCTGAATAATTGTAATTGGTCGAGTATTATATACACCCAGGGTTACTATATCGCTAGACTCATTTGGAATACCAAGAGCTATAAATACGGACGAGAGCCTGGAAAAATGTCTAGCAATGTAAATTAGCTACTACCCGGAATACTTCCGAGTCGTTCCGGAGTGTAAAGAAATTTATCGCCCAAGCCTAACCGTAGGCATTTTGCTAGAGGGATTAACAGGCATTTTAATCTGACTGCATTTTTGCGCGCGAGAGCATAAACATTTTTCTCTCGCTCCTCCCCCCCCCCCCTCGGCTTCGTTACCCCTCCGTACAACTATCTCAATCAGTTTTGTAAATAACAAGATTATCGAGCTCGTAACGTCGCCTTGGGACTTGAGACCATAAGCTCCCTCCCCCCTGATTAGCATAAGTGTCACCGATTTTATCGGACGCCGGGAAAACAGGGAGATTACCCAGAAGGCTAACGCGGCGAGCTTTCTGCCTTCGATCTTCCAATCGGAGCGAAATTTGCTAAAAATATATATATATATACTCTTTTTAAGCGATCGACAGAGAGGCGCGACGAGGATGGTCGGATATGCGCGCGCGAGTTAACGTCGCCGATCGACTCGGCCGCCAAAGCCGAGGATAAATCTTTATCAAGCCAGAAGGACGAGCTTTTTACGACGTCGCGGCGCGATGCGAACGAGCCGACGGAGGATCGTTGGCGGCTGTTTTAATGCGCGAAAACTGCCGCCAATGACTCGAGGCCCGGAGAAAAATTCATGGCTCTCTCTCTCTCTCCCCCTTCCCTTCTGCGCACTTCGTTAAACCTCCGCAAGCTCGAGCTTTTATCCCGGCCAGCGAGTAATATCGACTGAGAGCATTACGGCGGCTATATTTTTCTTCGCGTAGATTGCGCGAGGTCCGCGAAGATTTAGCTCTCTGTATAAACATTGCCAAAAGCGAAAGTTAGTTTATTATTTATGAAGTTAATTTGGCTGCGAAAAACAAAGTTCCTATGATTCTAAGAACTTTTAATGGCCTCGTGCGACCTTTCAAAAGTTAACCACCAAAAGCTCTCCCAGTCGCGCTTTCACAATCCGTGAAATATCTCTCTTTCTACGAGCTCCAATCCAAACGTCTGTCACCTCAGACAGTCTCCACGAGACGATCAAAAGCTTTTGCTCCAACGATCGATCGCCGCTCGCACAATGGCCAACGTCGCAAGCTCCCCCAAAACAACGTCTCTCGCTTTCAAAGCTCGCGGCCCGTTCAATTAAGCTGCACGGACAGTCGAAAAAAAGCAAATGCGCGCTAATTGGGCCGGGCCGCGAATCTCGCGACGCCTCCTTTGATCCTTCAATTTGCCTTAATTCAGCGTAATTCGCTTTGACGAGCCTCGGACGATACGTCGTGTATATTATATGCTCGAGAGGCGCGCCGCGGGCTACTAATACTGAATTAAAAGCGCGCACTGCGCCGATTGTTGGGGTGTCGAGGGTCCGCTTCCGCCTCTTTACGCCGAGGACTACACCGAGATCGAAATCTCGGGGAATTTCTTTCATAGCGAGGAGTGCCACTAGACTTTTAGTAAGGGATATATACTTAACTTTTGGAGGTGGGTTTTTTTTTTTCGAGTGCGAGAATGAGTTTTGAGAAAATCGAAACTTCGCCGTTTATTTATCTAAACTCTCAGGAGTAATCTAAAACTTTATTGAAAATCAATAACTCGAGCAACAATTCGACCGTTCGGCCAAACCTCTCCGAAATTCAATCCGAAATTCAGGTACCGACGCGCAGCATCATCGCCGTGGCCCAATAACAATACTGTTCCTCCAGCACGTAAGCAGCAAAAAAAGTCGTGACCGGAAAGGCAAAAAGCGCGAGGGAGCCCCGCGTGCGTCGATATATATCGTCGCGCGGCACGTGGCGGCATCGAGTTCGAACTCGTCGAATGTACACCTCGAGCTTTTAGCGCGTCGTTTTCAATACCGTCACGTGCCCCCCGCGCTCTTTCACCGTTGCCGCGCCGGAGTTTTGCGCCGCCTCCTCCTCCTCCGTATACTTACGCAGTTTATGAAAATTTTATACGGGGCTCGAGAGAAACTGTGGATAAACTTTCGCGATGAAGTGCCGAGTGTCGTGTTTTTACGGGGGGAAAGAGGGGGTTAATAACGTCGAGGTAGCTCGCAGTTACAGTCGACTTTTCTCGCTCCTTGAATGAAAAATGTTTCTAACGGGGCCGTTAAAATTATTCAGATATCAGTTTAGCGAGCTCTCGTAAAATTTGCAGGCTTTATATGTGCACAACTGGCATCCTCCTCGACGAAACTTTGTTCGGTTGCAGAATTTTTCCGAATATTACACCTCAGCGGCGAGAGAAGCCCGCAGCGAAGAGGCCTCGGAGAAAACTGACGCAAGACCGGCGATCGGCTCGCAAACCGCGATCCTTCAAAAATCCCTTTCAATTGCAGAATCCATCGCCTCTCGGCCTCTCGTCCTCGGGCTCATTAAATCCTCCCACCCCTCCAGTCCCGGTACCCTTCCTCCTCCTAATGAAAATTCCGGCTGTCCGTTCTGCCCTCGAAATCTCATTTGCGCATCGCGTATACGCGTGAAACGAGCTCGGACGATCACACGCGCCAAACAAAGGAGCGAGCGAGAGGAATGTCGAGAGAGAGAGAGAGAGGGGGGGAGGAGGGAGCATCGCCTTTTTCGGAAAAAGGAACCGGACGAATAATGTCTTTTTTTGCCTGTTTCTCTTTCTCCCGACCGCCGTAGCCGCCGCCGCCGCCGCCGCGGCGTGTGTGTAAAACGTACGACGCGCGAGAGGATATTTCTTCCCACGTGTGGGGGCCGGCATATAAGTAGTGGCGCCCGGCGATCGGCCGATTATGCCGGGGAGAGAGAGAGAGCGACCGAGAATCGATGGGAGAATCGTCGGCTTTTATCTCCTCTCTGTCTCTCTCTCTCTCTCGCTCTCCGTTCGGGTCTCTTTAAATTTTAACGATTTTACCGGGAGAGAGAGAGAGAGAGAGAGAGAGAGAGAGAGAGAGAGAGAGAGAGAGAGAGAGAGAGAGAGAGAGAAGCTTTGGAGGAAGCAGCAACAGCAGCAGCGACAGCGGACAAAGAACTCACTCTAGTGCGCAGCCCGATGACCATCGTCCTGCATCAGCAGCAGCGGCAGCAGCGACAGGGAGTTCCTCGCGCCAGGAGTGCACCGGCAGCCTCCATCGGGCAGCCCACGTGGCAAGGCGCGCACACGGCGAGAGAGCGAGCGAGAGAGAGAGAGAGAGAGAGACGGGGAGCGACCAGCACACTATACCAAGCGACGAGGATCCGCGCGGCTCGCCAGACGCGGCCCGACTGCTTCACGCTCCGCGAGGCCGCTCTCCACACTTTCTCGCTCCCTCGCTCTTTTGTGCCCCGCTGCTGCACTTTCTCGCCGAGAGCCAGCGGCGGCACGGCGGCCCAACACAATGGCGTCTCGCACCAAAAAACAATTCGGCTAGAGCCAGGAGCAGAGCGCAGGTAGACGACGCGACGAGCGGCTAACGGTATCGCCCAGGCACGTCCGCTCGAGCGGGCAGAGATGGCGGCACTGCGCTCCCCCGGCGGCTGCTTATTATACAACCAACGCTGCCGCAGCCGCTGCTGTTGCTGCGACTGACTGTAACGCGAGCTGAGAGAGAGAGAGAGAGAGAGCGCGGTGCCGCAATGACATTTTTACCGAGCGGAAAGCCGAGTTTCTAGCTGCTGCTGCTGCTGCTGTTGCTGCTGCTGCTGCGGATGGGAATTCGATGGGCGGATGGGCCACACTTTCGGTTTCACGCCGGAGAAAGCTTGGGAGGAAAATCGCTGCGATTGTTCCGCGTGGAAATCTACTCGATCGAGGCTTTTAGGGACTTTCTAATCAAAAGTTTTACAAGCACTTGCCGTCTTCTGGAAATCGGTCTGTTTTTGGTCGTGCTTTCGAAAAACTACTTGCTAGACTGGTTTGCTGCTCGGCAGATTTTGACCGTTTTTTTTTTTAAACTGCCTCAATGGACCATTGAAACTAGTTGATTTATGACCCAAATACAGATTTCGACGAGTTCTGGAACCAGTTTTGAAAACCTTTTTTCGAATGCGTTCTCGAGAGACGCGAAAACATTGAAAAAAGCATTGCTCCACAATTGCTTAATTACTTATTGTCTTTTTAATAAAAAGCAACGAAATTCGTGAATTCAATACCGCAGGCAGGCAGGCAGGCAGCCTCTATCGCTATATATATTCGCTCGGCAATTTTTCCGCGCCGCAATTAAGAAAATTTCCATGTAACCCGAAGATTCATTGCAAGCTAGATTATTAAATATCCTGAAATATTGCACTTGTCAAGCAGGCGTCTCCTATCGCTCGGCTCGCTGACGCGTTGTACGCGGCAGCTCGTTCGACAGAAAAAAAACAACAAATTTCAAATTAAAAAAAAAAAAAGGAAAAATTAGCCGCCGCTCTTTTACGAGAAGCTGCGGCGAGAACAATACGAAGCCACGGACATTTCGGCCGCATCGTAAACACAGCCACAATAATTTATGCGGCGGGGAGAGAGAGAGAGAGAGAGAGGTAGATTAGCTTCCTTGTAGAGTGTCGCCTCGGCTCGTCACTCGAGAGTGCAGCACCGGTTACTCGACGCGCGCGGCTCGCTCGTAAAGCCTTAGAAGAGCCAACGGAAGCCGGACGCGCGTGTAGATGCGTCGCGAGCGAGAGAGAGAGAGAAAGCGACAATAATTCTCTCGCCGGCAAACAAACAAATGAATTGCGAATCCGCCTTGGAATTGGAAAAATGGGCCGACGCCGGAATTCGTCGCGAGCTCGATTTTTGCATCGAAGCGAACGCGCGCAAGCTTGCGTAAGCTTCGAGCCGCGAGACGAGCGTCGATTTTTCTTGTAATTTTTTTTTCTTTTTTTGAGTTTTAACGGGGCGCACACAAAGCCTTTGAGGCGCGTATGAGTCATCGGTGTCTACCTGCTTGCTCGTCTAAATCTTATTACGAGCGGCTTTTTTTTGCAGTGGTATTTTCTAGCGTCTTAAGACTGTAATCGATGTTAGACGAGCATGATTTTTTGTTATTTGTTTTTTTCAATTAAAAAAATTGTTTAATTTTAGTAAGCTGACGCACTTCCTTAGTAGGTGAGAATGTTTTTATTTAGAAATCGAGTTGCAGAGGTCTTTTACGGTGCTGCTCACGAATCCGTTATCCGATTTTGAAAATTCAAAATGGCCGTCGCATTATGGCGACCATAGAATTGAAAATTCAAAATTTTCTTCTGCGACCTCGTAATTTTGAGTTTTTAAATTTTAAGAGGTACGAAATTAACCAACCATAAAATTAAATTTTTTTTTTATTTGAATCGTTTGTTATTGGTACAGATGTAAAAAAGTTGAAGAAAAATTTTAAAAACTCAAAATATCTGCAGCGAATTGTTTGTAAAAAAAAAAATGCCAATTTTTAGAGGTTATTTTTAAAGAGCGACTAAGCTTTTTAAATTAATTCTAGTATAGTTATGGGATGAAATATGACTTGTTGAATTTTAGATTCGATTTAGAAAGTGGTAATCGATCAGCACGCCTTTTCTGCATTTTAAAAATAAACTCAATAGCAACTAAGACTCGACTGCAACTTTTACGTCTGTTATTGAGAGAGTAAATAAATTGTAAATAAAATATTTAAAAAATTGCTCAGTTTATAAATTATATCACGTATGAACTATCCTTTCTCAAAGCGAATCGAGTGGTAAAGAACTCTTTCAAAAGTCAAAAGAATTTCATTAATATTGCAGCTGTTAGATATATTAAACGATTCCCAGTAGGAAAGTTAACATTTAACATAAAATGAAATGGCTTTCGTAGCCGCAGTCGTTTATTACGTATTTCTCGAAAACATTTTCAAGCCGTTCCTGAACTATTTCGACTTTTTACAATCCAAACTAGAAAAAAGATTTGCCTGCAAATTCCACTACATCATAATCACCGAGTAAAGGCATTTTTTGCAGCTCCTTTATGTAACAAGAACCCGAGACAAAAAAGAAAAAGAAAATTTTCAGTTTTACGACACGTAATTTGTGCGGATTCGAGCATTATTCCCGTTGCGCAATGCGCATGCGAAAATTCTACAATAATCGCCGGATCAATTCGGTTCGAAATACTCTCGCGATGGATTTTCTAGTTTAATCTAGACGCGCCGCGCGCGAATTAACGCACGAATTCGTTCTAACGAATACTAATGATATTCTGATAAAAATAGGCGACTTTCTTAGGTTCGAACGTTTCGCGAGCAATTAGCTTGTTTGAGCGCCAACTCTCCTTTGTTTGGACGTGCAGAAATTTATTAATAAAAAAAACGTGCTATATCCGCCTCTCGATATCGGGGCTCTATTATTACAGAAAAAATAAAATCGTGCGAGAACGTCATAAAGTCAAAGTTCTTAGTTGAAATTAAACAAAGTTCAAGGCCAAATGGAACTTTGCAAAAGATATATCGGAATGGCTGTAATTATTAGTTTAACTGCGAATTATACTCATTTACTGAGTTGCGATTCATATCGAATTTCAATTTAGATTTTTTCTACCGACTGAAGGCTACTTTGTAATCTAGCTTATAAAAATTCATACTAAACGATATTTTTATCGCTTCATAAGTTAAATTAACATAATAGCTGATTTCAATGCAACGAAGCAAACTGCATTTTTCCCGCCTTCAAACACAACCGGATTTCCATCAAAAATTCGCGCTTTAATCTAAGAATGTTTTTTATCGCAGTTCTCTTTAAATGGCTCGCTAATTACTCCCCGAACTTAAATCTCGGTTAATTAACGTAATCGAACAATCGGCGAGAAATTGCGATTTTAATTATTATTGCCGCTCGGCAATTTCTCTCCCCCCGCTTATCCGGCGCATCGGTAATCGATGAACAAAAAATTAGCGCCGCCAAAGGAGGCGAAAATTTATACGCGCCGTTCGAAACGGTGACCTAGATTTAAAATATCGGAGCCAAAGCCGCCGAAATGCACACCGATAAAACCGAGGAGAACAATGCTCATTGCGCGCCGAGTATAATTGCACGTGAGCCCGATAAATAAAGTACGTTCTATTAGTCGCGGAAAATATGACTCCTCGCGCGAGCACCAGCGGTGGCCATTATCGCGCTCCCGGCCGAGATGATTCACGCGGTAATTTTCTATTATTTTGCCGCGACTCCGAGCGCGAAAATAGGCCCCCGCGCCGAGGAAAAATTGCGCCGCGCGCGGCCCGCAATTTTCTCGTTTTAAGGAGGAGATTGTCTGGGACGTGGATTTTTAATGAGAGCGCATGAAACTTTGTGTCTCATTTGGGGACGAAATTAAAGTGCCTTTTAAAATTGAATAATAAATAAGTTCCATTTTTAATTTTCTGTCTGGAACTGAACATTTTTATTACGTCACGTTTTAAAAGTAAAAATTGAAAAAAACTCGCAATGCTCGCCGCGGATTCACGCATTTTGGTGCCCGTAATTGTCACGGATACGGTACATAAAGTGGCCGCGTTACAAGTCAAAATTAATTACTTCTATTGCCTGTTAGGTCAATTCCGAACTAAATTTTAACTTAATCAAAAGCATCTGAACCGTTTGCGAAGTCAAATGTGCTTCACCTTCGCAAATGGAACGAAATAAAAGGTGCGTGACTTTTTTAATCAGAGAGAGAAAAAAAAGAAGTTCTAAAAACTAACGACGAACTTGCGAACGCTTCCACCGGGGTAGTTATCTCGAGAGTTGTGCACTGAGAAACCGCGTACGTGACACTCTTGTTACGTAAGCGACTTCCACATTATTTTTTAAAGAAAAAAGTCAAATGAGAAGACTTTTAATTTCAGCCGCGAGAGAGATTAGAACGAAAACCAAGTATATATATTGATTTAAAAATTATCGGTACTTGCAGAGGCTTAAACTGCGACGGAATAAAAGACGTCGGAAAATTGCGCGAATCAGCTTTCTCGAAAATTTACGCGATACGTTCGCTGCGTAATTAAGGAGCTCCGCTCGAAATTGCATCTCGATCGATAAATTGTAAATCTTCAATATTTACGGTCGGAATTCCCGCGTTCCCAGCCTTCGGGGCAAGTTTGACAAAGTTTAATTAAAAGCCGTTTCTATATGTAAGGTGACGTAGGCTCCTTAGTAGTTAAGACGTTCATTGTGTGCTCGAGCTCAGGCGAATCGAAGGAGTTTATCTACGCCAGTCGAGTGTATATACACAAGAGAGGCCTTATCAGCTTTATGGCTTTATATATCGACTGGCGCCGGGATTTTAAAGGGACGCCGATCTCGCTAAATATAATGGAGAACCCGGAATTGACTCATCGCCGGTAACGATTTTTCGGCGGAAAGTGCCTCATTACCGATGCATACTTGCCCGATAAGTCGCTCGCACGTTATTAGAGCCGACTGTTTGCTCCGCCGCGCATCGACGTTGGATCAGAGAAATGCCTGTGTGTGCCTATGCGTTACGTAACGGCGCGACAAAGCATCTCATTCTCGCGAGAAGGAATTTGTGCATAATTTTATTTATTGGTACACAAAGCGCGTTTCAATGCAGATGTACACGACACGCGGAGCGGAGAGGCGAGAGAGAGAGAGAGAGAGACTACCGGATCCCTCTGTCGGCTCGCGCGGAAATAAATCATTTAAAATAAATGTGCATTTAATTTCATTTGAATCAATATCGCGTCCTCAATTTTCCAATGAGATCTGATTGCCGGCCTGCGTTATTTTCTCGGGCTTCGGTTGCTTTTTTTTTATTTATCGCGAAAACGAAACTTGAACTTTGACTTTTCAAACTGCCGCGATCGAATTGAAAGCGATCGCAAAACTTTTTATAAACGTTTAGCTTTAATTTTAAAAATACACTCGTACCATTTACGCGAAATTCGAAAATCGATTATCAAGTCGATAATAGCCAAATAATAATTTCAAATAGTCCTCCAATGACGAGAAAACACGACGTTCAAAATCATTGCGACCTCGTCGAATGTTGTTATTAAGTAAGAAAACAACTGGAATTCCAGTCAAAGTTATCAGCCGCGTTCACTATCCAGTGCACTAGCTAAACAGCTGGCTCGGCAATTCCTCGAGGCACGACGCAGAAGTAAAAAAAGGCGGCGGGTCATAAATTAGCATCTCATTCGCTGGCGATTCATCGGGCGGAGTAAATAATCCAGCCGCATTTGCAGAGAAGACGGAGGCTCGCGAGGTCTGCGCGAAGAAGAAAAAAAAGCCTCTTTCGAGCAAGGATGCACTCGATGAGGCTCGCGATTGCCTCCGCTTATCGCCCGCGGTGCAAACGTTCCCCGCGACCTCAGCACTCTTAGATAGCCAAACAATCGAGAAGAAAGTCTCTCTCGCGGGTGCAGCCGCCGTCCAAGGACGCGGAATTTCGTTGTAAATCGATTGTTTACGTCGCCCGAGTCGAACGCCGAGTGAATCAGCGGGAGTAGGGAAAAAAAAGAGAAGCCGCTTTGGAGAAGCTCGCAAGGTCGCGGTTTTATAGCTTCTCGGAAGTTCGAGAATCGACGAGTCGTGCATAGGCTGGGAGGGAAATTTTCGGTGCAACAAACCGTTATCGGCTTGCGAAATAACGCCACACACCACACCTGGACAATGAGCGCCTCGGCGGCTCACAAAGGCAGGATCTTGAAAAGGCCTGTTGCGAAAGAGCCGATCGGTCGCAGGTGCCCGTGACATAGAAGCTCTCGTTTTTTTTTTCTTTTTGCTTCTCGCGCGCTTAGACACAAGAGTCCATTGTTCTCAGTCGCGCGGCTCGTGAATGAGATCAGTCGCGCCAATGCGATCGCCGAGGAGAGCGAGAAAAAGACTTTGTCTAGCGGAGGAGAGAGACTCGACTTGAGCTGGTTCACGTGTCGATCGCAAGTGTTAATGACGAGAGCTCGACTCGTTTTTTTTTTATCGGCTTTATTTGCTGATTGGCTGCCTGTTTCAATAGGATTCTGGAGATGCTTGTTAAGAGTACTTTCTAGCTTCGCATCGCTCTTTTCGAGTGGGTTTGAAGCTTTGAAAAGGTGCTAATGTACAGCTAATCGGGCACGTCTTTGCACACAAAATTGAAAAAATATTTGTTAGTAAGTATCGATGACAGACAGAATCTGTTTGCTGAGCATTCGACAACCACAATAATGCTTAAGGTTACATAATGACATCAAAAACGTAATCAAGAGTATCGCCTTTCTCTACAATATTAGTAATTCTTAATACCAAACGATGTCCAAACTAATATTTCTTCAACTCGAATGTGGTATATAGTGACGTAAAACAATTCAGGACCGTTAAAATAGTCCAGTGACGGTGGCAAAAATTTCGAGATAAACCTCCAACACCTGATAAATTTCTATTTATAAATTACCGAGATATTCTTTCATCGGCCGGTATTTACACTTTGATTCCCAATTTAAACCTCGAGACCGAGGCTGATTAGCATAGAGTTCGATAAAAAAGTAGCCAGGCCGTGAAAATGGAAAAATCGCGTGTCTGCCGTGTCGCGGGGGCAGGACGTTGACACTATTACGAGACGGTGCGCGTAATGGTAATGGGTGTCATGTGCGCGCACGCGGACGACTTTGGTCAAGTAGCGTGTAACAGCAGCCCAGCTACGGAGTAAACTTTTATTGGAATGATTGGCTCAATGGACAGCGACCAAGTTAAATATAGGTTCCTCCGCTCTCCCGGCTACGCTCCGAGAGAGACGCTATCATTCGGTGTCTCGCCCGGACTGTTCGCTGTGCGCGCCGCCACGATTCTGCAGGGAATATACTTCGCTCTGATTTTCATGGGGGACTTTGCAGCTTTCCAAATTGTTCGGTTTCGGTTGAAAACTATTGTAATTAGGCATTACGACTAGAGCTTAAACGGTAATAAGGTTAACGTATTCAAAGACCAGTTTTTTGGCACCGTCTTTAAGTAGAGTCCAATAGATCTAATAAAGTTGCATTTAGAAGCTCAAGTTCGTTTAAACCAGCTGGACGCGAATGTGTGAATAATTTCGCGGTTGAAGGTTTCAAATATTTTCTGACTCACAGCTATCTGGTTGCGAGTATGAAACTTTGTTGCTTTACCAAGACAGTGGAATGCGAATGTTCGTCTTTATTGCTATTGTGTCCGCTGCTAGTAATTTTTATATATTTACAATGCGGCCACTTGTGTTCCTGTAATTATATCTTTCAATGACCATCTCCTGTGTCACGTCACGGAAGGCTTTCGTCAATAAATTTCATTTTCTCGCTTGAATTTGATCGTACAAGTACAAACTTGTGACAATTATAATGATTTGCATATGGGTCTACTGTTGCGCTCCTCTGGTTGGTGGCTTCACCGATAGCGGAAATTTCTTTGTTTTCACAAGTTTAAATATCTAAGGATAGGCTATCAGTGCCTTACTGAGGAGTCCACCAACCAATTTGGTCACATACAGATAGAGATTAAACCCTTGAACATCAATTGAAAATCTGCCGATTGGTTGGTGATTTTCAGTATAATGATTGGTTCGTCTTGTGACATTTTTTAAAAATCTATTCAAAGTATTATAAAATTGCCCAACCGTTTACGAACCCCGAACTTTGCGGTACTTCAGCGAATTAGTGCGCAAGAAATTTGGCTTTTTCTTTAAATCAAGTCTTACCTGATGGCTTCCTCTCGTTTTCGTGTTACATCTTCTTTTCATCTTTCTTAGCAGGACTTGCTCCTCTTGATTATCCCTCGGAGCTACTTGCGACACTCTGGCAGTCCTCTGGTGCTGATGCTGGTACTGATGTTGCTGCTGGTGCTGCTGGTGCTCGTTCTTTTCACTGGCTTGCGGAGCAGCAGCAGCGGCAGCGTTCGGGGTGTCGGTGGCAGCATTCGAATTCGGTGGCGATCTCTGCTTGACCTGGGGGCTCGGCGTTGCTATCGACGTATTGTTGGTCGTCGGGGCCTCCCTGTGGCTCTTGGTCCTCCTGAGCAGCCTCCTCACGGTGTTCTTGACCGTGGCGGCGATGTGCGTTCCTCCGCTCCGCTCGGGCCCCGGAGAGTCCGGTGTCTTGTTACCGTGGTTGCTGTGGGGCTCAAGCCTGTGCCGCAGGGCCTGAATGGGCAGGGGCTGGGGGCCCGGGAGCTTGTGTCCAGGCGCGTCGACGACGTACATGGTCGCGGCGCGCCGCTGCCCGTGGGGCCCAATCCTGCCGGAGCGTCGGAACGAGCGCCTGAGGAAATCCGTGGTGGCGCTGGCGGTGGCGGGGCCCTAGGACCCGCGCTACCCTCTCCGCTCGAAGAACCGGGAATACTATCTCGCGGCTCCGGGCTCGCGGCCACCGAGCTTCCGAGCTTCCGACCGGAGCTCGACTTCGTTCATGGACCGCTGCTGCTGCACTACTGACGAGCGACGGATGATTATGCTTCTTGCGTCGTCCTCACTGTTGCTACGCAGCGCGTAAACGTGTGTGTGCCCCGGTGCGTGTTTGCGTGGCTATCGAGCACTGCGGGGACAAGGATGGCAACGATTACGGAGATTAAGCGCGCACTTTTCCGCTTGGTTGTAACTATAAAAACAAGATGTCGGTAATTTTCACTAGCTTCGTTCCTTTCACCATTGTTTATTGCGCCAGAAGGAGTCGGCGCGCGTCCGCGCGACAGCACAATATCGCGTATTTAAGAGCCGCGGAGTTAGGTAAGCAGCGGGAATAAACGTTTGAATCTTGTTTTCGCAGCTAGAACCAATGGCGATCGAGCCCCGCGGAGAGTGTGTGCAGTGTGGGGAAACGGCGCAGCCCGATCGGCGATCTCTCGCGAAACAAAGCGGCAGCTTTCCCTCCTTCGCGGGCCTTCGACAGGCGTTTTCCCGACTCTCACTCTCGCGCTCTCGCGTGACGTCACGACGTCGCCGCGTGCATACACACGTTCTCTAGGCATGTACTTTTCCGCAATCGATACCCACCGGCCGCGGGCGGGCGCGCGCGCGTCATTCGCGCCGCTGGTAATCAATTTATCGAAGCCAAAACAGTGCGCGAGCCCGCTGCTACTTTGGGAGACAAAACTGATTATGGATTCCTCCCGCTTGTTAAGTAGCTGCAGCGACCGCAGCCTGCCTGGGAGAGGTCCGAAATTGATTGCCAGGCGGCGGAGATAAAGAGGCGGGGATAATTAACGAGCGTCTCGCTTGCTTTGCATACGCGATCTTGCGTCAGGCGAATCGGCTTCTTTTCTACGTGCCGCCTGCATGCTTGTACTCGCTCACGCGCGGCGAGCCGAGCATTGCGTCACACCTCCGCACGCGGCCGCAGATAAGAAAACCTCCAGTGCGCGCGGCTTTAACGACACTGAGCATAAGCGAGCTTGACGGAAAAAAAAATTTATCCTTTAGTTCTCCGGCCTTCGTACGAAACTTTCACACTTATTTTTTTTTTGCCTCGCGTCCAGCGTTCTCGAAGCCATTAACAATCGATACTTTCTTAGCTCCGCGCTCCGAGGATAAGCGAGGACAGAATTTTTCCGAGAAGCCGCGTTGATTCACGCACAGCTCGCTCGACGAGCCCAGTCGAGAGAGCGTTCGATTCTTCGAGTGCGGTTCCGAAGCTCGCGCCACAGGTTTAAACGCTCGCGAATTCCGAGAGGCTGGATTTAGGTTAGGCATTCCTCCCACTCCGGGCAATCAGAGTCGCGCCGTTAAAAAACTCACAGGTCGTAACCCGATCTAACGAGTTTAAATTAACCGAGCCTCTCCTCTGCGTCACGATTCATAACGCGCCTCGGCCTGGATTCCCCCGCAACAATCGGCACCGAATCCTAACCTCTCTCTCTCCCCCTGCCGAAAAAACCCGTTCCTCCTCTCGCGGTCGCTCTTCGCGAAAAGGCAGTCGTTCGGCCGGGGCGTGCCAGTGGATCTCCTTGAAGAAGCCTCTCGGCCCACGCGCGCGCAGGTGTAGTATTTTACGCCGCGACCGCTGAGAGTCCGGTAAACAAACGAAGGCTCCTCCCGCGGAGGAGAGAAACTGCCGCACACTGCTTGCACACGCGTAAACAAAACGGGCCCCCGAGAGCTGCGCCGTTCCCCCGTAGTTTTAACGTCGTTAGTGCTAACCGAGTTACAGAGGCTCTCTCTGTGCCTTGTCTGTCTCTCCTTTCTCCGTCCGGCGGGCAGTGATGTCTGCGCGCCTTGCTGGCCTCGTGCTGACTGAGGGCGCTGCCACTGCTGCTCGACGCTCCGCTCGCTGCTGCTGCTGCTGGCGGCGTGCGTGATGCGAGTGGGAGCCCGTGAGTTGCGAAACGAGCAGAGCGGCCGCGGCGCGCTGGAGAGTTGCACAAGAGCGCCTGCATTATCGGTCCGATTATTAATAGAAGAGAAGACTTTGGAGATACATAAGCGAGAGCGGGGAAAGAGAGCCTGCCTGCGAATTAAGGCTATCGATCCTCTGCGTAAGAGAGAGAGAGAGAGAAGAGGGCCCCTCCGCCGCATCCTTGACATCGCACGCCCGGCTATGCTGCTTATCAGCCGTACCTGAGAGAGCAGCTGCAGCTGCGCCTTGACCTTTTGTTTGGTAGGCAGATGTGTGCGAGCGGACCACTTGTGGCTGGAGGAGAGATGCGCTTTCCCGCATTTTCCGGCCGGGTTCACTCTTGGGGATTTAAAGCCGAGGGGGGTGAAGGCGGCCTGGAGGGGGAACCCACTTCGCGGGACGGTCATCCTAATAAATATATGCATTGTCGCATTGCCGTTTAAGCGGGATAAATATTTATTAGTTGAATGTGCACTTGGGAAGGAGAAAAAGTTTATAATTTATTTGATTTCGTTGCGTTGCATGTCGTTGAGGAACATTTTCCATGTCGAAGCAGAGGCTTTGTATCCTTAGTCCTCGGTGATTCAACCGTTTGAAGCTTGATAGAAAGCAGAAACTTGTGTGCAGCAGAAGCGTGCGTTTATTTAAAAACTATCTTTCGATTGTTCGCTGGTGCGTTTGCCCTCACGCGGCGACACAATCTTGATTCGGAACTCAATAGGCAAGCATAAACTATAAATAAATGTTTTTGTTAAAATCTTAGTTTATCCTATGACATTAATCATGATTGAACAGTATTTTCTATTGAAACGGAGTCTTTGATTATTAGTTGCATGTATTTTCATTTAATTATCCAAAAAATGACTAACACGACAAAAGTCACGAGTTGTCGTGTTGAAATACATGTTTATTTTAATTTATCTTTGCGTTAATAATCACGGAACACTTTCTGATTTAAATGTTCGAAATTTAATTCGAATATTTGTAATGTCAGAGAGTCAGATATTTCTACAATTTATTTTCTTACAACACCAAGGTCGTTGATTACCCTCGCGGGTATCTTCATCCAATATTCGAAGCTCAATTCGATAAAGATGATTGAAGCCAGAAGATTCTACAATCGAGAATTCTGACGTTTGTTTAGCCGCCGAGATCGAAGAAACCGCGCTCAAATTGAAAGCACGTTATCACATTGAGGCAACGTAACAGCAATAAAATTTTTCGCCGAAGTTCAAACTTGGACTTAAAGCTTAAATAAGCATTCAATCGAATGCTATTGAACCTCATTTCGCTTTTAGTCCATTTACAGATAGGCTGCGCGCTCGAACATATTTGGAACTGATCTTAATGCTTGTTGACAGGAGATAAATTGTTTGCTGTTCTTAGACCGCTAGTTCTTTAATCGGTACAATGAACCTTCCATAAATAATCCAAACGACTGCCGCAAATCCTCCACTGCACTCTCAATTACGAACCAGAGTGTCTTCTATTATTTGCGCCGTCGCTCGTCCTTCGCCTTTAATTGTAAAGAAAAGCAGCGTACGACGACTTTGCAGAAAGACCCCGCGACTTATCCGCATGTTTCAACTTTTCTCCGAGTTGCATTATGTGTCAGGCGGAGATCGGCGCCGGAAACTGGGCGACTTGCTTTGTCGTCCGCCCGAATCACGATTATCTCTTGGCTCTGTTTACTTTTTGCTAATAAGAGCAATTTTTCTGAAACGCCTAGCGTCAGCTCCTACCTTTGATCGTATTGATCGCTGACGTTTCCTTCGCGGCCCGTATATTTAGTCGAGCTACGGTCGGTGTGGCCCTAAGTCTCGAGGCATCTTTTTGTGCGAGACTTCGCTATTCCCAAGAAATATACCTGCCTTCTTCGTTTCGAGGAAGCATTAAAGATGGATTAAAAATTTGCGTTTTCTAACCGTTGCATAATTGAATATTTGCGTCAATTGGGGACTATATTGTAATACAAAATCTGCACACTGTCACGCAAACATTTGCTGCGTCGGAATTTTATAATCTCGTTATCATTTTAAATGCTCTATTCTTAAAGTACGAATGCGAATCAGCGTACGAATTTTAACATAGTTTCAAAATTTAAGGCGCTACTTACAGATGAAGATATTTTTGGACAATATTTGATACGAAAGACAAACAGCATCTTTAATCCTTCAATTGATATTATTACAAGAGCAATCAGCTAATATTCCCGACTATTTTTGAATTACCATGTCGTGGTAAGGATATAAAAGCGATATTTTTGTTTCGACGTAGGAATATTCCGAGATAGTCAACTAAATCAACAGTTGATGCTCTAAATGAATTTGTTTGGAAAACTAAATTTGTATAGTGACGCAACTTAACAAACAGGCGTTGGTCGGACCAATAAATACAATGCTATATTTAATTGGGGAGTTTGCCGAGCCCCTCCGGGGATGTAAAGAGAAAATTAAAACATTGTCTTGTTTTGATGTCTCGACGGTCAATGCCGTCCTCCCGGAGTGCGAACGACGAGGCGCGCGGAAGTCAAAGAGAGAAAGGAGCGCTCCATTTTTTTCCCCTCGACTTCTCGAAATTCCAGAAACGTATTATAGCTGATAAGCGCGATGACTTTCTCTCTCTCTCTGTCTCTCGGCGACAATAAATTTGAGAAGAGTACACTCGGGTGAGCTTGCGATTTTCGGCAATAATTGTTTACAGTGGAACATGCGTCAGTCTGTTTATGTGAACCACATGACTGCCGATGTACTTTTACGTCGAATTCCGGAATGCCCCCGCGAAGGTCGTTCCGTTACCGAAAAAGTATCTAATTGCATATTAATCCGTATATTTTAAGAATAAAGCCCGACGTTAAATAACCCGTAGGACATCTTGCGTACCTCGGCGTTGCTTTGCATAGGCGCGAGTCATGAGAGACCTCAGGAAAGGTGAGCGTGCACGTATATATATACGGCGTACAATAAAAAATCAATTTGCTCCCGAGAGTTGCGCGGGCGATTAAATCACCAGGAGATAACCGACTAGTATTTTCTGGTAAAGATGCAAAGAAAAAGCCAGGCGAAGTACCCACGTATGCCCGACAACAGCCTTGCCGAGGAGATTAATACTTAAAATTCTAAATTGTAAGTGCGCCTGTCTCATTTCGAGTACTCACGAACGTTATTTTTCTCGCCCTCGTGGACTCCCCGATGGTTATCGTCAACATGTGCGTGGCGCGATATTGAGAGGCGACTTCTTAATAACGATAAACACTTTACTTTGGAAGAGCAGCGGACGATTATTAGTTTGCGAAGGCCGGGGGGCCCCGATAGACGTGACGAGCTTTCGATATTAGCGCCACCTGAGCAAAATCGGCGTGAACCCCGGCGGCGGCGGCGGCCGAGGACGGGGGCAACGGATTTATATTGGTAGGTGCGACGCGTCGTGAGATCATTGAAAAATCGCGGCATCCTGGCGGTGGCCTAAACTGCCCGGCGATGCCTCCTCGGTGCGGCGGCCGCGCGCCGAGCATGAAAATTAGCGATCGGAAATTCTTGGGAATATTTTGTACGGCAGGCACAAGTCGCCGCTGCTGCTGCCGCGAAGCTGCTATCTGAGTGTTTACTTTTCGGTTAGGGGCAGATAACGCGAAAGCTACGCGTGTTTTGAATTTCGGCCAGTTCTCAAGCAATTTAAAGCACAATCATAATATTTTTTCGACGAAACATACACATATTTACCTCGAGAGGGTCTCTCCGGCCGCACTGCCTGTCGATTGATTAAAGAGCTCCGAAAGAATTCCAGGGGACCGATACGTGCCCGACGATAGCCTACTTCAGTGTCACGAAGCGGAAAGCTTCGAAAATAAAAAAACGGAAGTTGTGCAGTGACACGATAACGTCTGCGTTCGATAGTACCGAGAGAAAGAGAATCGCATTATAAGAATCAGCAGCTCCGAGCGAGAGAGAGAGAGAGAGAGAGAGACAAGGTGATACAGCGAGCGAAATGGCTGGCGCTGTTGCCAAGTCTCCGCGCACAATTACTGCAACAGCAGCAGCAGCAGCATCGTTACGAATTTCAATGGAAAAATGATTTGGGCGACTGGCACGAGCCGTTCCCCGAATCGGGTCATACACAGAACGATTACGGACAATTATTAATCGCTTGGGATCGGCGTAGATGTCACCTCTCGGCCGGCAGACACTCCCATTCACGAAAAATCGGGAGACAAAGCGGCCCAGAACGAGTGTTTATCCCGCGGCGGCCGCTTTCGGAACATCGCTCGCCATCTAGCGGCGGATCCCGGAAGCCTCCCGCTCTCCGCACTTTTAGAGGCGCACACGTCACGAGCATAGCCGACCAACGTACGTAGGTACGTGCATATGCGCTCTCTCTCTCTCTTTCTCTCTCCCTCTCTTTCTGGGCATCGATCTGACTACGAGCGGTGCCGCTCGACTTTACCGTCCGCCCGACGACGTCTTTCGACGCTGTAGGAGAGACTGCAGCGTGCGAAAAAGAGTCGCGCGAGAAATCTCCTTTCCCTGCGTCTACTTTTTAGTTGGATGCAGCATTCGATACGCCTCTTAGACTGTTATAGAATTCGATGCTATTTTTAGACCGTTGCGTAGATTTTTTGCAGGTTCTTTTACCGCAGAGTGCTAGATTTTGCTTTTGGATAGCCGAGAATCTAGTATATAAAATTATCAATCTACCTCGAATTCGAGAGCATTTTTTTATACTTGGTTTTTCGGTACATAAACTTTACACTTTCCCTTCCTTACAAAAAAAAAGGTGGAATAAAAAATGAAAGAAAGTATTTATAATGAAGAGGCATTTTTTACGAATACGCGTCACATCTCTCGAGTCGATCCAATAAGCGAAGCCATTTCATTAGCCTCCGCAAATCATTAATTTACCTTCCAGAAAATTAAATCGAAAAGTGATCGATGAAAGGCAATATCGAAATTTCGCAAGTACACACACACACACAGACCCACACAACCGAACCGCGGAGAGGCTAAAGTCTGGGCTCGCCGCTGCGCAGACTACACTCGACAAATCGATTGATTATATGGAACTCGCGTTCGGTCGCTGCACACAGGAGTTCCGCCGGAGAGGCCTGTTGATTCGACTTTTGCCTCTTGTTCCCCCCCCCCCCCCCCCCCCCCCC
>UCOL01001375.1:0-38243 GCA_900474335.1 Ormyrus nitidulus
TGTATTTAATTCGATTTTGAATAAATAAATACGATTTTGACATTACTAGGATTGAGTAATAATTTTTACCGTGCTGTCACGTTAAAATTTAATCTGATTTCAAATAATTTTTTTGATAAGGGAGTCCTGCCCCACGATTATCATGGTTTTCATAGTAATTTTGAACAGAAAATTTTGTCCGTGTAGTTTTCCAGTGAGCTGAACAAGGTCGAGACGTGATTTACATGCGTTCGACACAGTGCTTTCGATTCTAGCTCCTTCATCTCGGATTCTGAATACGATTTGCTCTTATCGATCGAGCCACAAGATCTCCAGTAGTCGATCAGTTTTAGTACTCGTGTACTCGGCGCAATTGTGCTACTTTGTACGCAGACAAAATTTTCCATCAGAAATTTCCACGAAAATCATGGTAATCTAGGGGCAGAATTCCATTGTGACTACAATTATTGGTTAAATTTTAACGTGACAGCACGGTAAAAATTATGGTAATATGATAAAATTTCGATACAAAAACTAATTAAATTTGATGTCACGTTCAATTACAAATTTTAAAATTTTATTCATTTATTTATTTATTTACCCAGAGTACAGAGATACAATTAAAAATTCAAATACGACATCCTTGCCCCGAGTTTACCATCATTTTCATGGTAATTTTTAATACAAAATTTTGTCTGTGTAAAGTGAGGTTTGAGTATAATTTAGGGATTCAGGGGAAACGTTTATTTTTCAAAATATTATTTTTCAATTAAAATTATTGAGACCTTGAAATTAATTAAATTGGCAACATTTTATGAAGAAACTTTAATCGCCTTAGCTTTGCTAATAACCTGTCTGAACGAAAACTAACTGTCCATTTATTCGTCAAAATCAATTTCTGGTAGCGAGTCATTTACTAACGATCGCTGCCATTGTTCTCGTATCGGCGGCTACGTCAAATTACAAGACTCGACCGAACGGATGAGCCTCTTGCAATTCATTTCACGCGCACTGCTTCAATGAAATTGCACGGCACTTAAGTCACGTCGAATAAATTGTTCATTTAGCTTCTGGTCACATTACGAGCGAACGGCATGGCTGGCCACTTGTCGCAAAGAGAATTCCATCGAAATCTCAAAGAAATTCGAGTAAACGAACGAGCAGCGAAGGGGAAATTGAATAAAAAATCGCGAGTACCGACGATAAATTGCCCTCGGCTTCGGTCATTTCCACGCGGTTTTTCCCGAAGCGAGGAAAGGGCGACGAGGACCGTCCTTACCATCGGCAACAGGATCGGAGCACACGATGTTGACGCGCGCGTTGTGCGTGGGTCCGTCGCGCTTCCATTTCGCTCGGCTTCGCCAAGCTACCCCGGGCTAAGTGACCTATTGTGCTCGTCGTGCTCTCATTGTCCGCGCGCTCTCACGCTGAGGGAGCTCTCCGCTAAAGAGCGCCAGGCGAAAGAGGCAGAACCCCGTAAAAGTAAGAGAGAGAGAGAGAGAGAGAGGTCTCTAAGCAAAAATCAAAGGACGAGAGGAGCTAGCGGAGAAGAAAGAAAAAAAACGCCCGAGAGAGAGAGAGAGAGAGAGAGGCCTGGAAAAGACGAAGATGAAGAATGAAGTAGGGACCGAGAGCGAGGGAAGTATGCCACAAGGCCAACCCTGCCGATCCTCGCTTTACTCTTCGTGCCAGTACGCCGAAACCGAGAGAGAGAGAGAGAGAGAGAGAGAGAGAGAGCGTCTCCGCGCGCATACGTATATCCAGCCTATGCTCGGACGGCGAATCGCACACGGACGCAGACGCGCCGCCTGTATAGGGGTGTCCGCAGGGCATCTAACCGACTAACTGCTCTAATTTTATTCGCCCGAGTCGTGCGGAAGGATTTGTCGCGGTGATCGGACCCTCGCGATTCGAGTCTCTGCTTTTTATTAGCGGATTTCTCTCGCCACTTTTTTCCGCGGGAAGCCGCATTTCGGATGGTGTCGGTGTCAATTGACACTCGGACACTGATTCGTTTGCGCAACACGATCTGCGCGGCAGCTATACCCCAAGCGGGAGGTGAAATCAATTTGCGAAAGGAGCCTACGATCGTCCGTAACCGGCGAATCGGATATATAGATGAGGGCTGGCATTCACGGAGGCGACCTAGAAACTGCAGCGAGAACCAGTTTCCATTCCCATTCCTGCTTCGCGCAACCTACATATTTCATTGCCTCCCCGTTCGACTAACTGGTGCTCCACCAGGAAGAGCCGCCGCGAGCAGATGAGGAGGAGGAATAAAACGAGTATGGCGAAAAAAAATTTCGAGAGAGAGAGAGAAAGAGAGAGAAAGAGAGGAAGAATGGCGGTGGGACGGAGGTCTCCGAGATAAAGGGAGAGAATGCGGCACGACAAGCGGAGTTCTTCCTTGGTTATGTCATACCGAGGCGAGAGGAGCAGCGCAAACGAAACGCTGTAGGCCTACTTGTAAAGTGCCTTGTTTTTATTGTTCAACAAATCGGCAAGCCCAACTGCTGTTCGGAAATAAAACACTGTAAACATAACGAAAACGGAAGTTCCGAAATTCCAGGCGGCGCGTCGGAAGAGCGACGCATCGGCGGCACACACACACACACACACAGGGGATCCTCGCGAAGAAAAAGGCATCTCGCTCTCGGCGGCGGAGCCGGGAAATGAATACATATTAGTCGGCGCGGCGAGCGGAGGCACGTCTCTCATCCTTCTCGCACTTGTACGGTATCCCCTATCTGGTCGGCTCGGCTGCAGAAGGGCAGGCAGGCAGGCAGGCAGGCAGGCAGGCTGGCTGGCTGGCTGGCTGGCTGGCTGGCTGGCGAGGACCTTGAAGCGCGCCCGGCTGAGCCTCCGATATAAGCCTGACCCACAATAAAGGCACTTGCCGTCCTCCTCGTTCAGCGGAACAATCCCCCTGCGCGCGCGGGTCTGTGTGCGTAGCCTCGCTCTCTCTCCCCCCTTCCCACTCACCGTTGGGCCGTGTGCGTAGGGCCCTGCTAACCTAGTGTCTAGAACGCTCCCCCCTCCCGTCCTTCTTTCTGCCTCCTTCGTGCGATGGCGGCGCACCGATGCCTTGGCAGGCGTGTATGCGTTTTTTTTTTTTTTTTAAATTGGTGAAAAATTCTCTACTGTTTTTTTTTCTACCGGAAGAGGAGACATTCCGTTTGAGAGTTCGCGCTGCTCGCGAGATGGAAATGTTCTTCTTCCTAAATATTTCGATCATCTAGATTAAATACCGAACAATGTTTGAGCCGATGCAATATCGATAAAGAAAATGGGAGTAAACATAGTATAAACGCTATACGAGATCTTGGACCTGATTCGGTCGTTGGCGCACTTACGAACATTGTCAACCTGCTCTTCATTTAAATACACGAACTCGTCCTGCAAAGTGTAATCGCACTTAACCTGATCGCATAGGAGCAATATTTATTACTACCCCGACCATAGGTGCGACAAGCCGAATCCACTCGCGCACCCATTTCCTGCAGGACAGGTATCGTCCCCAGCCGGCCTCCGCGCTCTCGCTACTATGCGCACAATGCATGTTATGGAAATTGGAAATCATTGCCGCCGCTCGGTTCCAAAAACCACGCGCGCGCTTTCCCCGCTCGTTTTTCAAGGTTTCCTCCTGCGAACCCTCGTCTATCTACCAGCGGCGGCAGCGGCTCCGCGCGGCGGGTAGAAAATTCCAGACGCTCGTTGCGCCTAACCCGAGCTCAACGAAGGACAGAGAGAGAGAGAGAGAGAGAGAGAGAGAGAGAGAGAGCGCGGAGCAGCGGGAGCAAGGCTCTCCGGGCATCAATACGGACGCACGTGTGGACGAGCAGCTTTTTTACAGGGGCGTGCGCTACTGCCGCGATTGTGCGGCTTAGAAGGCCGAGGACGCTAAGCTAGAAGGAAGTAGAGAGAGGAGAGAGCGGAGAGCGAGGGAACCGAGCGGAGAAAGGAGCCTCGTGGAAAAGGGAGTAGCACCTAGCGTAGCAACTGCTGCTTCTGCATTTCTCAAGCCCCGCTCTCTCTCTCTCTCTCTAACGGGTGATCCTATTTCGAAGCGACCTAAGCATGCGCCGTCACGTCGTGTCGCTAATTTAGGCCTCGAGAGAGAGGGAGAGACTTTTTCGCTCCTCTTGCTTTCGCGGAGGAGTTGCGCGGGCCGCATTGAGTCACCGGCCTTTCCCTCGGGACTTCAATTCCAGGACTGCGTCGCGTCATCGGGCAAACTTTCAAAGTCGAATTCCTCGGCGGGGGCGATGAATGTGCACTCTTGAATCATTCGCCGACAACGAGTTTTTAGACGTAAATCATTCAGTTTTCTATACTGAGAGAATTTTCGAATAAAAATTACCCCCTAAATTAGGCTAATCGCAGGACAATGCGATTTTCTGAATAATATTTAGCTCCTTTTAGAAATTAACACTAATTGAGTAATTTTTGCTCTACTTTCGAGTAAATTTTATCCAGAAAATAGCATTGTCCTACGATTAGCCTAATGTAAGGAGTAATTTTTACTCGAAAATTCTCTCAGTGATAATCATTGTAAACTGCTAAGATTTCAGCTGTTATTACATTTTGCACCAATATCCCGTTAATGTCTTATATGTAAATTGAGAACCTCAATCGTTTAGAGAAACATCAAGCGAATCGTAGGAGACTCGTGCATCGTTTATAAACCGCGAAGGGGCGAGAGAGAGAGAGAGAGAGAGAGAGAGAGAGAGAGCGCGAGTAAGCCTTTAATTAAAATTAAAACTGCCGGTGGCACTTGAGCGCGGCTAATGTCACGCAAAACAGCCTCTCGAGCCCGTCTCCAGCCTCCCAGCGAATTATTTTCCTCCTTATGTGAATCATCGCCGTATAACACGCTACGAAGCACAAAGTAAAAAGCGGAACGCGTCTAATGCCTCTCTCTCCTCGGCTACTTGAGCGGCGTGTCCCGCCCGTCCTGTATACGTAACTCGCGCCTTAAAAAAAGTTAACCCTCTCTCTCGCTTGCCCATCAACGGCGCATCTGAGCGAGAGAAGATGACGAGAATGACGACGTCGACGCGACAATAATAATATATCCCAAGTGTTTCTACACGAGCGGCCCGAATGCAATGCCGGATGGATATACGTAAAAACAGGTTTCTCTCTCTCTTTCTCTCTCTCCGCGCGAGCCAATTCCTCTCGCCGTACATAACGATCACGCCACGGTGCGCCAATGAGATTCTAATTCGTCCGCCGGGATAACGAGAGAGAAAAGAGGCGCAAACGCCGGCGAGAAATTTCGCGCTCGATTTCGCCTTCGTCAATGTCGCCGAGGGGTCAAGCTTTGTCGCTGACGAGGCCCTGTCGAGCTTACAGGACACCCATCCTTCTGGATGCCGATGCGACAAGTAGACGTGAAAAAAGGAGGTGGGGAGGGGGATGCGTTTAATAGGATTAGGAATCCGGCCGAAGGAAGTACAGGTTCGGCGCCGAGGCGTTCGCTTACTAATTCATGGGACATTGCTTCGTTGCGAACTTTTTTTCTTCTCTCGCGCTCCTTTTTTTCATACGCTTGTACATTGTACGGCGTTTTGCTACCGACGGGAGGAGGGATACGGAGAATAGGAGAAAATTAGCTGCCGCCTTTGTGGAGTAACTTGCCGTCGAACGCTACCCGGGGGAATAAGTAGCTGCTGCTTTATGGAGAATGTCATTTCGTAATTTCATTGTTTTGACGTTTTAATGCTTGTTCTTGTTGATATTAGCTTTCCGCGGTAAATTATGAATGGAGCACGGCACTTTACTTCCGAAGTATATAGCCTCGAAATGAGCAGCTAAAGAGTACTCGAGCAAAAAAGACGCAGAATGAAGCTAACAGGGCAGAAGAAAATTTATGATGACGCACTTGACGTTCGCCGGACATAATATTTCTTTGAAAAGCGAACAATCAAAATTCCTCAAGCGCACAAACGAATCCTTAACCGACTTCCATATCCAAAAGGGGTCCGGCGAAGTAATTCACTTCAAAACTAGTTTCTCATCCTCGGGCTTTACCTTCAAAATTCTTCAAAACTTGGGAGGGTTTCGCGTCCGGGCTGAAATCCGAAACGGAAGGGCCGTCTTCTTTTTTTCGTTCGCGGGCAGTCGAAGTTCGCAGTCGATTCAAATTTAAATAGGCCCCCCGACGCCTGATCGTCAAAAAGGAACTTCGCTGAGAGGGCAGCAGACTTATTATGCGCCTCGAAGTTAAGACTTGGCGATGGCGGCGATCTAACGAGCCTCCTTTTCATTCATCCTGACATCGGCATCGCTCGCCTTCCTATTCTCCTCTCGCGTCTCGACATTGTGCTCGTTCGCTCTCATTCAAGGGATTCGCTAAGCTTTCCGAGGATGCTAGAAGTGCAATTCTTAGATGACTATCTCGGCGAGGCTGCAGGAGATCCGGGAGATTGACCACGTCCAGACTGCTTCGAAATTCGACGAGAGCTGCCACCGTTGCTATATAACGAATTCTTACCGACGCACGGGGAGGAGGAGGGCCTGAAAACGGACACTATCTTCGCGGATACACTTCGGACAGGGACGTAGAGTATAGTTGGCTGTTGCCATTATGGCGAATGGCTGCCCGTTATATGACGGATTTTCTTAGAAGCGTATCCGCGACATTTCATTCGCGTTTTTAGTTTCTGCCATTGTCCTTTTAGGCTAAACTGACCCACTTAGAATCTGTCAATGAAAACCCTGCGTACAGAACTGTATTGCGGTTTGTAATTAACCAAGCTTTTTTCGAGTATCGAACTCTCGCAAGAGGGTAGGTGCTCGAACAATAACGCCCCAAAAATAGATTACAAACGAGAGTCCGATGATTGGGGGGGAAAGAACGCGCGGGCGTTTGAATAAGGAACGCGAACGCGAGACGCCAACGATAGGAAAAAAACAGAGCCCACTTCGGGAGGGATCCTAGCTGCAGCTCGGGCGAACTAGTCCCTCTCCTCCTCCTCGAACTAGCGGGGAAATACGGCTCCTACATCCTTTCTTCGCTCGTGCCTCCCCATTGGCCGGCGTTTATACGGGCGTACGCTGCGCGTCATAGCTTTCAACCGGTAGAAAAACATCTGGCGCGGCGTATAGACTCTCGCTCGCGGAATGGACTGAGACGGAAAGGAAATACGCGTGGATAACTAGTCAAGTTCGGCTCGTATAATGCCGCCTCTCTCTCTCTCTCTCGAGCCGCAAGAAAAAGGGAGGGAGGAGTGAGGAGGCGAGGGCAAGGGAAAGGAACGATAGGAGGGTAGAGCGAGAGCGAGGATCTGGCAGAAAAAAAAGAAAAAAAATCAAAAAGAAAAGAAAAGAAAAGAAGGCCTGCAGGCCGCGAAGGGTGTGTGGACGAGGTTGTAGAAGGGTGGGCCCCGTTTTTCTCTCCTAGGCCTAGACAAGGACGCGGCGACGCGCCGCAGAAATCCAGAAGTGCGAGAGCCCGCGGCCGCGCGGGTTCACATAACCCAATAACCGCCGCGCGAGAGAGAGAGAGAGAGCCTCGATCCTGATTAGAATACCGGCGAAAACGAGCCGACGACGGGGGCCAGTTTGCGCCACGCGGAAGCGAGGACTCGGGGACCCGGAAGCTAAGCGACCGTTGATCGGAAAGGAGAATAACCGGAATACTCGCCGATGGCGGCAAGGCCGGACTCGACGTTTTTCATGGGAAACGTTACTGTATCGGTATCGAAAGCCCGGACCGAGGAATCCGACACCGGCCCCCTCGAGCATGGGAAAATGCGAGTCTGGACGCAAGGCTGCTGCACGAGAGAAGCGAGCGATCGCTTCGAGCAGGATTTTACTACTGTCGGTTTTCAAAATGTTGACCTGAGTCTAGGATCGCGGTTCGCCGCTGCTTTTTAAAGGAACCTGTTATGAAACTGCTTTTTAGGCCGCTGTGGAAAAAAATTGCTTACTTTGCAAGAAAACATTACACGTAAAACTAATTATAAGAATTCACAAGCCCAAAACGAAAAGCAAAGATCGAATTAGACATTTGAACGAATGACATATTGCGCGCAGAGATTTTTCTTGCCAAAATCAGCGCATCCGAGAGTCTAAAGCGTCGAAATCTATTTCTGTTCCAGGCTATGCATTCCTTGGATCGGCTCTCGTCGTTGAACCGTCGGTGGCGAGCAGCACGAAGAAACGGTAAGTCCCAAACGCACAGGTCAATCTACGCGGGGCGCCACTTTGGAGCAAACCCGCGAGAGCGAGAGAGTCAAGTAGTTAGATATACTTTTCCGCGCGAGCGGGGGCAACACCTGCCCGACACCGCAGCCCGGCAACTGCAATCTGTTGTTTTTCTCCGCTCTCTCCTTCGGCGGCGGTCCTTCCCTTTTTTTCTTCTTTATCTGCGGCTCGCCTCGGCACCCGCGCCGCTCGCGTGCCACTTGTTGTGCGCCGTCAATACGCCGAGAGCGGAGGCGCCGCGAAAAAGCGATTGTTACGGCTTTTGTGCAGTTTTCAATGCAGCCGGCAGCGCCGACTGCCGGTGCGCCTTTTTTCTTTTTTACTTTCGCCGGGCGAAGCGGCCGCCTTGAATGTGGGATGAAAATCGCTATACCTGCTTTTATGAACCGCTGATCGAACAATCGCTCTCGCTCATCGTGCCGGGAAAGTTTTCATTTATCATTTTTTTTTTTTTCGACGTGAATGCAAAGTCCTTTTTTGATATATATTTTTTTTTATTGCTTTCTAAAGCGTCTTACGGATTTTCCTTAATTTTGCCGATTCACCTGAACTCAAATTAAAAAATTATAACAAATTATAACAACAAGCAGGTAATTCTTAAAATTTAACAATCTAAAGAAGAAAAAAAAACAATACCGGTAGATATACTTTTCCCGCAAGAAAAACCGTGGAGAGACGATACAAACGAGCCAAGTCGGTGTTTTATGATTGCATGGTCGAGCGTTGATTTTTCATGCGCGGCGGATATATGTTTCAAATGTAAAGCGCGTGCGCGCGGATAGACCAAGAGAGAGAGAGAGAGAGAGAGAGAATCTTTGAAGTAGCGCAGAGTCAAAGGGAAGGTAAGGACAGGTACAAAGGGGGAAAGAAGGAGAGGGAAGAGTTGAGGAGAAGAAAAAAAAAGTCCGTCAAACTGGTATGCACGCAAAACGACGTTAAAACTAGTTTTCTTAGACGCAGTAGTTGCACCCCTTGAATTTGGACAATAAGTAAATCCCTCTCTCTCTCTCTCTCTCTTTCTCTCGGCCTTTTTTTTCTGTTCTCCATTCGCCGATTGTTCTTTAACTAGCTGCATCATTTGCACTCACCGCAAGAGGCGGTCGTTACCACGAGCGCACACGAGGATTGGTAAGCGTTTTATATGCCGTTGAGCGAATTAACGTCGATGCGCAACGTCATTAAATAATCGTAGTTTTGCTTCTTGTGTGAGAGAGTTTTGTTGCAACTTTTTTGTGAACTTGGATGATTTCTGGATGGTTTATTGGTTTGGTAGTAAACAGAGTTTTGCTTTAACGTATATTCTTAGAAATTTTCAATCATGTTAAATACAATTTTCCCATTTCACAGTTCACCGCAGTAAAAAAAATGCATTGAATCAGAAATGCACTACGTTATAAACTCCAAAAATGCAAATGACGACGGCGACGTGACGAAAATACGTTACGCGCATTGTCCGATTTTGTATTTCCTTTGCGCTTTTAAGTGACAGGTTCACACAGAGTATACGGAATAAAAAGCTATTTTGGAAACAATAATAAAAAAAAAAAATTTTAATTTCTAACATGATAGCCCGGCGAGGCTCGTGTTGGGGAGATCTCAACCCCTTGACGTTTCGCGTATTATGCAACGAAAACCTGTTTTCGCAACTATAAAAATATATTGAATACCGAAATTCAAGTTTTGCCTTGATCTTCGTAGAATCTAAGTGGCAGCTTTAATGATGCTCGTATTTTGACGAGGAAGTTCATTTGACACAGTTTGGGAACACTTTTCACGGACTCGTTGCGCAAGTGCATTTTTTAATATAAAATTAGAACGCGCGAAACAAGTCTAACGGACTAATATACTACACCTATTCGGAGAACTCCGTCCTCCTGCGTAAAATGATTAACTTAATTCTCACTCGAACTCGACGAGTATCGCCTCCGTTCTCTCTCCATTCCGAGGCTCGAAATAAGGCAGAAAAGGAGACGCGCGGAAGGGCGCAATGCTCACTGCACATGTGGTGGACGCAGGCGCCGCACGCAAAATTACCGCAGAGAGAAAGAGCCTTACATAAACAAAAAGGAGCATATCGCCGCGAGTTCCCGGGAGGCGGTCGCATTGTGCGCCGCGTCTAAAAACGGCTCGGCTCGCCGTAATTGCGCGTCGGCGCTAAGCTGTCAAAGGAGGGCTATAGAATGCGCTTGCACAACTCTCGCGGCGAATAAAACGTTGCCGAGCGCAATTTCCGAGGGAGAGCCGAATTGAAATTCAAAATTCGGGCTGGCCGATGTCGATTGCACGGAATTACCGGAGCGGCGGCTGGCTTTTTCAAAATTTCGGGGCTATTAAGGGCTTGTTTTTTAAGGACGATCGCGTCTGCTGCTTCCATTGCGATTATCCTCGAGAATTGTACTTAATTACGGTAGAAGTACGCGCGGTAGTTTTCTTTCTTAAATTAATGTGCATTTTAAAAATGGATTATTAATGGCCCGAGTTTTAATTTCAAACTTCAGGTGCGCATCAATTACGCGTACTTACCATCGAGTTAAAAAACCATTAAACCCTATAATTGTTTTTAAAGTATTAAAAAAAATCCTGCCAAACCCCGAAGCAATTAAAAAAAGAAGAACAAAAGTAATCGTAAAATTACATTTGAAAACGATGCGATCAAGTAAACAAAAACACAATCGTAATCGCTTGAAAGAAAATAAACTCCTTAATATTCAAAGATCCACCGATAAAGAAGTCGAAAGAATAAGTGACACGTTTACCTATACGCTTGACCTCTAGCGTTCCCTCACAATTACACATGTTAATACACAATGCGACCGCGTTACACGAGAGACTCCGTACCCGGTGGCCAAGGGTCAAACGGGAGATTAATGGAGCTCGGGAAAAAAGTCGTCGGCGTCAAAAACTCGTTTCTCCTTTCCGCAATCGGACGTCGAGCCGAAAGTTGCACTTCGTCGTCTATGCACTTTTCGCGCATTAGCATAACAAGGCGGTCCGGGGGCAAGATTGATTGCGCGCCGCGACGTCTCTCTGTGCACCCCTTTTTTCATCCGACACCCCTTTTTCCCGCTGCAGCCGCACGCTGCATTCCTGTCCGCCGGCGGTGCATGCACCCCACCCCCCCCATCCCCCCCGAGCAACAAGTGCGCGCATACGGAGCGCAAGTACGCGGAAGCGGCGCTTTAATTGGGCCTGCATTGTCCCGCTCTTGCTCTTTATGATATCCGCTTTGGGGCGGAGAGCCGCGAGCTCGAGTGCTTACTCTTATTTTCTGAGGCTTCGAGAGCTGCAGCCAACTTTTTAACCTGCCGTCGGGATTTTTTCATAATTAATAGCATTTTTTTTTTCAACGATTCGGTTAAAACGGTTGATTTTCCATTTGCGCCGCTTGGTATAAATTATTGCTAATTAAAGATGCTTTTATCGTTAATTAAGGGGACTAGTTTCGAATTTTACAGTGCACTCAACTACCGAATTAGCGTCAGAACGGGGGCAGCAAGCCGGTACAAAGTTTCCTCGATCAATTTGGGAGTCGCGTCATTATCTTTACGAGCTCGGCAAAGCGCTCGGCAATTTTCAGAAAAAGGCCCCCGTAAAAGTCCGCCGATAGCATCTCGAGAGGTATATATATATATATATCGCGCCTCCCAAATTGAGTCCGTTGCCGCAGTATTGCTAGGACTTCCGTATAAATCGGCGGGCCGGGAGAAAGGAGAGACTCCAAAAAAAGGGGGGGGGGACAAAAACGGGGAAGGAAGGAGGACGAAAGTGCATCCTGGGCCTCTCTCTCCTCCTCCTCCTCGTCTGCTTTGAAATACAGTCGGAAAGCGGGAGCAGCGTTGCATGCGGCACGCGCCGGTCTCGTGTGCAACTCCCCACCACTCTCTCTCTCTCTCTCTTTCTCCGCGCCGAGAGCTTTTTCTCTTCTTTTTCTCGGGCTCTCCCTCTCACCCCCTTCCTCGGGCCTCCCCCCCGTTTCTCGCTCCTCTCGCTGCAACTCCTCCCCTGTTTATTCGGGCGAGCCTCTTTCCTTTCTGTATCCGCGCGAGCGCCCCTTCCCTTCCGCCGAGTCGTCCACCGCGGCGCACGCGTCCTGCGTCCGCGATGCAGCACCGCAGCGTGTGCACTTGTTGCACCGGCTGCGGGCATACATCGAGGCTCGCGTGGCGAGCCGGATCGCCAAAGGCCGGGATGCAAGCCGCGAGACGGGACGAGGCTGCCGTTCGACGAAAATTTATTTAACGCGACGCGAAGCTCTTTTCTTTTCGTTTAAACCTTAATTAAGCCGAATTAATATTGAAGCTCGCGCACGTTTTCAATGACCCTTACACTTGAGCTCCGTCAAAGGAGGCAGCTCACACTCGGCGCGCTTTAAAATGCAGGCGCGTGCACTTGTTGCACCGGGCGGATCAGCGGCGCGTGCGCGCGACGATGTGCCGCCGCGCCGAGCGGGACGATGACAAGGGTTAATCGAGCGCGAGTCGACGGCCGGCGAGAGGTGCGAGTCGGCGAGAAGTGCAGTCGCTCGGATTTGCATGCAAACGTTTTTTTTTTTTTTTTTTTTTTTTTTTTTTCGGAGGACCTGAACCGTTCGTTTTGAGTATGTGGGAATTTCTGCGGGATAAGCTTAGATTTTACAGTTGTGCGTTTTCTTTAAATTTTACAGTTGAATTTGAAAAATGAATTTTTGATCACGATTTTAACGTTAGCCTAGACCGTTTAAGCCCCACTCGGCAGTTTTAACGATCTTTAACTCGGGTCGCTACACAAGTTTGCTGGTTTGTCCTTATCAGCATCCCCGGATCTTTCTCGCGATCTTCTATTCCCTCAGCTTCTCCCGGTGCTCCTTTAATAATAGAAGACATTTCGAAGCACTTGAAGCTCTCGTGTCCAACAAAGAGAGCTTCTCTCTCTCTCATTCGAGTGCGCATTTATAAACATGGCTAGTGTATTATCCGGCGATCCTAGAGAGCCGATGGCTCGTCGCAAATGTAGGCCGAGGAGGCCGTCTCCGGTTCCGCGGAGATTAGGATCGCCGAGTTCTCCTTTCAACGCGAGATGTTTTCCTATGCAAAGCGAGAGATTATTAGATGATCCCCGACGAGCGGCAGTTGACGCGTAAAGAGGGCAACGCAAACATTTAACTGGACCTCTCCGCCGGTATATAATGAGAGACCCCTCGCGTGTTTCTCTCTCACTCTCTCTCTTTCTTTTTCTCGCCGGGGGGATGTCCGGGGGCAACAAAAAGCAGACGAAACCGAGCAACTTCTGCCTCCTTCCGTGGAAGAAGCGAGGGGCGCTCCTTCCTCTTGTCTTTCTGTGTTTGCTCAAAGTATCGTCGCAAACGGGTCTCGAGAGGCCATTTCTAGATGCTCGCCCGGCGTGATCGCGCGCGTATATGCACGTGGAAGGTTAGGACGAGCGATCGAGGCAGCATATAAGTGTGCGCGGCAGCTGGCTTCTTCCGAGTCTGCCGCCTAATCGTTTTCGGTTTTCAAGGTCGCGCGAGCCTTGCGAAAAACGCGCTTTTTTTCGGAGACGCGGTCTTGCTTTTTTCATTTTGCGCGTTAAGTTGAGTAGAAATTTGAGGGGAAGGTATGTTTAGCAATAGCCTCGAGTCAGGTTTATGTTTTTTTTTTTAAAGTACTTTTATCATGATCGACCGTCAATCATTGCTTTAATTTTAAGGAAGAGATACAATTACTTTGGGGAATTCTTCAAAATTATTTGCGTATTTCAGAATGAGATTGCAGATTGACATAAATTTTATTACATTACACAAAATGTACTTAAAATAACAATTAAAAGAAGCACAAGAAATATGCAGTATTTGAAATGGTATGCATTCTTCTTGCATTCCTTTTGATTTCATAAAACTTTGGAACTTGTCTATTATTATCACTAATTTTGCAGTAAAGCATTAAAATTTTGATAATTATACTGACATGACTTACTAGGAGAGTACACGAGTCTAATGTTGAAAATTTTATACGTTAGACCCTAATATTTTGGCTTTCTTCGTATTTTGTTATAAGAAAACCGTGTTCAAAGTTTGAACAAAATCCATGATCTAGAACTCGCGTATTTTCCTAGTTAATAGCAATTATCTGTCTTATAGAATACGATGTTGTTTATGAATGTAATAAAGTTTTGTTGTTTGCATAGCCAAAATATAATAATAGTTACTCTAGACAGAAAATTGTTATTTTGCATCGATTCATGAGATAAAGTTAAATAAAATAAGTATTCTTTAAAAACTTTTTAATACAATTTTACGTCAAAAATTTTTCATAAAAAATAATGTTTTTTAAACTTTTTCGGAAGTCCGACGAGAAAAAAGAGGTACGAATCACTTAATGAATGTTTCCAAAAAAAACCTTTTTCTTCCCAGCCTAACGAACGACAAACACCTTTAAAAGTCGAACTTTATAGCAATCAACATAAAACGCCAAGTCACGTTCGGCTTATTTAAAAGCGTCGCCGCGAAATCATGTCCCTTCGTGTACAACAAGATATATCTAACGAGAGTAATTACATCCGATCATCACCCTCGAACACGCTCATTACCCATAATTAAAAAGGCCACTCGGCGCGTTTTACAAAAGAAAGCCGAGCGAATTAATGAAGAGATATATAAGGGCCGCGCAGAAAAACCAGCAGCTGACCGTCGTTCAATTTCCTCCGGGGGCTAATGAGTCGGCGCTGACGTGCAATTATTCCCGCCGCGGCGTGATAACACTTTTTACTTCTCGCGATTTCACGCAGAAAACTCGGCTGCCGCGCGCCGCTGATGGATTTCGGCGCACCTGCCAACCAACTCCTCTCGATGCTTATCGACGCGCGGTTATTGAAAACGTCACTGTTTATTAAGCAATTAATAATTATATGTAAATTGCCGAATTGCAATGTCGGGGAGTGGCATCGCTATCAGACGTCCGGGATGGTTGGAGCGCTTTCGAGATGACGCGCGAGGTAGTTATTAGTGGGGCTCGAGGTATGCGGCGCGAGGAGCTTTCGGTTTTTAATGCTGGGTTATTTCGGCACCGATTCCGAGTTACTCAATTGATGCGACGATCAACGGGTTTATTTAAGATTAAGATACAATTAAAGGCTCCATTTGGAATGTACCGTTTATGAGTCGACAATCGTGTTTTATTATCTCACTGTAATGATAATAGTGGCAAATAAGTAAAAACTTTTTTGCAACTGGTAAGATTAATGTCTCCTGTTAAGTTGAAATTTAATTAGAGTAATAGATCGTCAAGATAAAAGGTACTTTAAGAAAATTAAGTTTCCCTCTACTTTGTCACTTCAAGCTGCCAAATTCCAACGATCGACTAAGAATTTTTTATTGTTTTTTTTTTATAGCACAAAAATCCGCAATCGTTAACGAAACGCAGAAAAGCGACAGATAACGTATTGGCATAAGACATAGCGTTTCCTTGTCGAAAAATCATCCTCCTCTCTCCTCGATTCCTAAAATCCCTTAAAAATATATTTTCCTGCTTGCAGGGGTAGCGGCACCACCCTTCCAGACTCGCCGGTCGACCAGGTCGGCAACGGTTGGAGGTAAGTTCCCTCAAAATGTTCCTCTCTCTCTCTCTCTCTCTCTCTCTCTCTCTCTCTCTCTCTCTCTCTCTCACTAATCCATTTTCCCGCTGCGCACACTAATCACGTTACCCGCCGCCGCTGCCGCCACTGCTTTTAATACATCCCCGCGGGCTTTCCCTTATCTTCCTTAATCATTTACGCTGCTGCGTGTCTGTGTGTACGTGTCGGTGTATATATATGGGTGGGCGTGCGCAGGGTTCTAAGACTAATTTTCACGTGCTTCTTTTACTAATTACGGACCCTCTGGTATGTCCACCTGCGTTTTGCGAATAATCTAATATTTTATTATGTTTATTGCGTCAATTTTTTAAAGAATTTTAAATATCGTTTATTATATGTATCATTTATTTGTGCAGAGTAACTTTTGCATTCAAAATTGGTATACATTTGAGGACTGGGAAGTTGAATTCATCGTGGGCAGAAAAGTGACTGTACTTAAACTAAATTTTAATGTACTTGTATAGTAAAAATTATACTATTCAGTAAATTTTAGTACAAGTACAGTAATTCTTCTGCAGACCACGATTTTGTCTCCCGATTCCTTAAAGTTATAGTAATTTTTGATGCAAAATTTGTCTGCATATACCTATTTATACAAACATTTTTTGGATAATCTTTTTATACTTAATACATTCATTAGATTTTAAGTTACTGATCTTCCAAGAAATAGCAAACAATTAAGGTCGAGCGCTAAAAAATTTGTCGCCAAAGTAAGTAAGCAAAAGAGTGCTCTCCCAAACAATCAAAAAAAGAAGAAAATAAAGCAAGCCTGATACACACCCGGCCGGCATCGATCGCGAGAATCTCCCCCCCTGCAGGCCTACAACAGCCGCGCGCGTTTTCCGAAAGAAAAACATCGTGGCCAGGGGGGGAAAGCAGATAGAGAGAGAGAGAGAGAGACCCCAAGTGAAAGTCGGCTACGCGCTTGGGGCGCGGTTTCGAGCGAGGGAAAAGCGCGCCCGGCTAACGAACCGATGCGTTACACTCGGAGTTCGGCGAACTCGCCCCCCCCCCCCCCTCTCGTGGAAAAACTATGGCCGATTCCCCCGCGCGCGAAAATTCGAGAAAGCAGGCCTGCGCTGCCTGCCCTGGGCTTATATATCGATTGTCCCATTACGCTCTCCCGGGTACAACGCGGCACAGGCGGAGCCGACTCCCGCGCCTTTTGCGCTGCTGCCTATTATATGTGTATCTTTGCGCTTTTCCCTCCTGGGATTTATACTTTTGCTCTGGACGCTCTTGCGGTTATTGTGCTGCTGATGTTGAGATATGGACTTTGGTCGGACGTTGATAAGGTGTTTGCAGTATTTTGCGATTACGCTAATTTATTTATTTCGAATTTATAATTCGTAAGCATCGAATTAGATCGAAAATGCAACGATAAAGTGAATCAATGAGCTTTGCGACTCGATTGTAGAAAGAACTCACTCAAGAACGGCAAGCGAAAGCCTTAAACGCCCGGCTTTCAACGGATGCGTTTAAAAGTAATGAAAATATCCAAGCATCTTTTCATTGCACTTCGTCTTACAGTAACTTCTCTTTCTCTTACTTCTTCTCCCGCTCCCTCGACCCTCGAGCGACTCTCTCCCCCGTTCTCGTTTAATCTCTCTTTTACTTAACCTCCTCCATCGGTCTTTGTCTATCGCAGGCCGGCCGCCTCCGTCCCCTATTTCTCTCTCTCTCTCTCTCTCTCTCTCTCCTCCTTACGTTTTTCCGCGGGGCTCGTCTTATCTGCGCGCCACTTTCGCCCCGCCGCGCGTCCGATGGCGCGCGCGGCGATGGTGGCCCTCGAGCCCCTTGACATTGCCGCGGCGCTTTCCCTTTCCCGGCGGGGCGCGTTCGACCTTTATTCCCCCGTCCCCCCGTTCCCCCTTCTCCCCTCGCTCTCGAATCGTATCGCTCCTCCTTTCGCTCGCGGAGATGGACGCCTCCCCTACTCGACGTAAGAGCGCTTTTCCCCGTTACTCGCACCAAGGCGGAAGGGCCCTTATCGCAGGCGCGCGCTTTCTCTCTCTTTGCCGCGGCTTTCGGCTTTTTTTGTTTGGACTGCGAGCGCGAGGAGGCCAAGTTTTGCTCGGAAGTATCGCCTGACAATTAAGGGATGTTTCTCTCAAGTGTGAGGGTGCTTTTTTTGGAGAAATTTTGACCTGTTCTTAGGGGGTTTCAAGAGAAGATGTCGGACAAATTTAAAAACAGTCTTATTTTCAACGACCCTTGCAGTAGTATTATAAGTTTAAAAAAAAAAAAATTGTTAAAACCTTAAATCGAGTATTGATCGAACGACGATCTCTAAAACTATTTGCTGCTCTTGTCCTTTGAGCGTTTAAGGGGAACATGCGGGAAATGGTGCGAAAATTGAGAGACATATTGACCTGCTTTGTTTGTAGTATAAAAATTCTATAGACGCCTGTCTTATGTTGCGTATATCAAGTATAATCCATATAAGAATTATATCAAATCTACATCTTTAAAAAGTCTGAAAATACAAGGCAATTCTGAAAGCAAAACCTGAAAACCACGTTTCTTTAATAAATCAATCAGCCCTTAAAACGCCGACAATGAAAACAAAACAATCCGGTCATTCGGTGAGCGCAGCGTCCCGCATCTTCCTTTGTCAGCGGCGCTCTTTCTCTCTCTTCTCCTTCGGGGGTGGCATCGCCAACGCCGCTGCGGACCTGCACCCGACGCGTTGACGAGCCAATCGATTATCCATTTCGTTGAGCGCAAAAAAGCGGCCTCCCCCTACCCTCCAGCCCGCTCCGGACGCGCCCACGCCGACTCTACTGCTCTCGTGTGAGGCGGCATAATTTTTCTCGCGCTACGCTACTTTGAGCTCCCGCTTGTTTTAAGAAGCCGGGTCAATTGTTATTTCGTCGAAGCTGCGAATGATCCGAAAATGGGTAACAGGAGTGGGATTTGAATTTCCCGCTTTTAAAATTTGAATGGCGTTTATCTTAAACAGTTTTGGACGCTTGACAAGATAATCAGGCGAAGATTCAAACGTTCCACTGAAGAAGGTCGTATTCATTAAACCAATAATTCGTTCGCCTATATAAATTAGTCAGTTTATTTGACGTCACCGATTTAAAGATTTAACAAAAATTGTTTGAAAAACTTATTTAGAAGGTTCTAATTTATCGCTAATGACCGATAAATCATTTTCATTTTTATAGAATCTTATTTTCAATAGGACTAATTGGATGAAATGATAATCGAAATAAAATTTAAACTTTTTAAATTTAAATTGATTTTAAATATTTTAAATATCTCTATGAAAATAAGTATTTACATAAAATAAATTTTTAAATAAATGTACAGCATTCAACATTACAATTGAAATTCATTTAGACCAAGATTTCGTGCAAGAGTTTTCTGACGCAAAGTTGAAAGCAGGTTGCAAATCTTAAAGCGATTTCATAAAAACTTCAGTGAAATCGAACTTCAAACAAGCCTGTTTTCTAAAAATAGACGGGATGTTCTTCGCGAGAAATACTTTCTCTCGACTTTTATTCTAACGTTGTAATTTGAACATTAACCGTATATTTATACCCCTTCCAGCGTTCGCGCAAAAGCAAGAGAGAGAAAGAGAGAGAGAGTACATACGCGAAACGCAAATACGCGCCTACTTTTGGTGTCTGTTTAGCCAAGTAGTAGTCGCTTCCGAGAAAGGACGCAAGTGCCTTTCGAAATACAGTGATCCGTATTCAGTGCTATCGGCATTTTAGTCGTATCGAAAATTCAACGTTCTCGAGCAGCATCGATTCAAGTTCCGTTAGTTCGTCCCTTTACTGTGCCCGCATTTAACGTTAATCATGGTTGCAACGAGACACGCCAGTCCTCCGCCCGTTTACTGGCAAAATTCTCAACAGCCTAATCAGAATCCGCCGCAGATGACTCAGATTAATCCGCAATTCACTCAGCCTCAAGCTTACGATCAGAATCAGCAGTATATCTCTAACGGCCAGCAGTACAACGGAAACGATCAACAGTACAACGGGAACGGTTCCCAGTACAGCGGAAATGGCCAACAATACACCGAGGAATACAGTCAGCACAATTCGCAGTACAATCAAAATTGCAACAATTATCAGCACCATCAGCATAACGGTCATCAGCATTATGCACAAAATTCCTATAATAAGAAGATGAACGTCAATTCCCAAAGACTCAGTAGGAGACCTAATAGATCTCAAAGGTAACAGTTTTAATACACTTGTTAAAATCATTTACACAATGCGTGATTTAGAAAATTTTTTATTATTTTATAAAAGTATGAAAATTAAAAGTTATTATTTACTGCAATATTAAAGTTTGTGCGAATTTACGATTTGTAACTGATTTCAAGCAGTCAAATTTAACTCAAAATATTATTGTTTGTACTGCGCGTAGATTTCCGCTACAATCAAGTAAGTTTGGGTTATTGATCCTGCTGTTATGTACACACAAAATATTAAATACTCAAAAGAATGCAATATTCGAACCGTTTAATTAATTTACGATTAATCATCCGGATACATTCGTAAAAAAAACTATTCCAAAAGCAGTTTCGTTCTCTCTCTCTCTCTCTCTCTCGGCAGGCCTCGAGAAAAATCACTGCGTCAGCGCAGACGGGCCAATATTTGAGGGCGAAATTAGCCTAGTTAAGTTCAATTTAAATCGGCCGAAACTATGCTCTCCCCATAGATGCCCCGAGAAACAGATCCCCGATATAACTCCTCCGAAAGCAAACGTTAAAGGCAGGCCTCCTTCGGAGGCGGAATTTCTAAGCCAGTTTCTTCGTTCTTTTTTTTCTCTTCGCGAAACTTGACGCGGAGCGCGGACGATTCGAGAAGGCAAGATTGTAAGAGCCATCGGAGGGTCCTTGGCTCTCTCGGTCTCTCTTTCTCTCTGGCGAATCGGGTCACCGGCAATAACAAAGCGCGATCGGCTTTGTCGAAGCGAACAGGCCTGTTTCTTCATTCTCCGCGGCCGGGCTAGGCGAGGGAGCAACGAACCCTCGCGCTAGCTTTCTCTCTCTCTCTCTCTCTCTCGCACTCTTCCTCGAGCCCATTGACGAGGACGGCTCGCATCTGTCGCCTGCACCCGCTTCCGAGCATCTAATATAACTCCCACTAGATCCGCTCTTGCTCGCCGAGCAGAATGTTAATATTCTGTGGAGTTAGCCTGTCGAGTCTCCTTGCGAAATCGAGGATTCGTTGCGAGGGAAAATTTCAGTCTCGTGCTCCTTGTAATTTCTTGTGCCTACGGTTATCTTTGGACGTTTATTTCGAAATATTATTTCATTAATTTGTGTAGGCTAAATATAGTACATCGAATAATTTATTACTGTTTTGGAAAGTGCCTTAGCATATCGAGTGAAGTAGAAGCTAGGCATTCTTTTAATATTTATCATTTTTCCCGAAGTCGGGCAGAGAGAATTTATTTTATTTACAAAGAAAAATAAAATAGTCACTTCGATGTAAGTTCTTTATTTCACGATGACTCAGAGCTCGTAGACACGATTTTACTTACTCAAGTTCATTGACCACCTCAATTCGGCGCTATTCTCGTGAAGTTACACTTCAGCAAAGTCTTTATCTAGTATCTTTAATTAAATCCCAGCTTTTCGTCAGTCGATCGGGACGACTTCTTCAATAAATTTTCAATTTCCCAATCGCATAGGAAAGACCATCGAAAAAGTGTCCGCTCGGCGGCTCGTCGGGCCTCGTTTAAAAATCCACTTTCAATTGCCAAGATCTCGAGCAAATTTAGTGCAACAATCGGAATTCTCGAAGGAAAAATCTTCCACCCGGAAGAGGCCGTAGAACTAGTTGAAAGCGGCGTCCGCCAGGTGGCCCTCTCCCTCATCTCGATTTCTAGCATCTACGCACGCAGAGGTCTTCGGCCCCTTTTACGCTCGACCGGCTTGATTCGACTTCCGCGGGGGAGGGGGTAAGGAGCTCGGCCGTCGGTGGGGGGGATCGAGCGAAGGTGTCGCTTAGCGTAGAAAGGGCGGCCGAGCCATCGTCGTCGCTGCCGGCGTCGTCGTGGATTTCCCTCGAGCTGCCGACGCCCCGCTCTCTTTCCGTCGCGTCCCCCTTTCGAGCTTTTCCCGCGGCTGGTGGGGGAGAGAGACAGAGCGAGGATGGTGGGGGGTGGCCGCGCGGCTCGCCCCACCAGAGCCGCGCCGAGTGTGGGGGACGAAACTGGGCGCGGCTTACGCGACGCGCACGCGGCCGAGGGCCGCTCTTGCGTGCGCCTGAATTTTCGGGAAAATTTTTCTGGCGGAGGATCGATCCTTGGGCTTTTTCGCGGGGCCTGCCTGTTTTTTTCACCGATTTTCACTTTTCTCGGGGAAAAATTTGCGACTTTTACAGTGACTCTTTTTTTTTGTTGAAGAAAATGAATCGAATTTTTTAATTTGAAAACAGGGTACTTGGTTGATTAAAGTGCAAAATGTTTACTTAAACGGTGGTTTTAATTAAAAATTCGATTTCAGGCCCGCAAACGTAAGTTTTCTTCTCGAACTCGAGTCGGGAGAACCGTGAGAAGTCTGGGAAAATATACGTAATTTGGTCTCCCCGAGTCCTCCCAATCGATGAATCATTGAACCGAACATTAGCATTGGTATCAATCCACCGCGCACTTCCCAGACTCGTGCGCCTCTTTCCGCCATCGAAATTCGGAAAAGCCGGCCGACCCGAGGGTTTCCCCAAGAGCCGCATTCAGGGCGCTTTTTCGTTAGAACGTAAAAAGTAAGAAACGCCGTAGACGTTCCCAAGATAAATGGTCCCCCGCTCGGGCTCGGCCGACATGTGCCCGCGTGGATATTTCGTTTTTCAATCCCCGCGTGTAAGCGACACGCACTCGAGGAAAACCGGCTAGAAGCTTCGGCTTCGGTGCGAGCAGAAGCCAGAGGCAGGATAAAATATGGAGAAGCCGAGACTCGCCTCGAGCCGGCTGGCTAGTATTAGTAGCAACGGGCATAAAAGAGAAAGAGAGAGAGAGAGAAAGAGAGACGGGGTTGCCTTGGGTGTGTGAGTCCTACGTACGTGTCACCATCGGCAAAACGCGACTCCCACTCCGGGATTTTCCCTACTCCCCGTAAAACGCCGGGGCTCCCTCCTCTCTGTCCTTCCTCTCTCTTTCTCTGTCGCGGCCGGAGCCAAGCGGGAGCGAGCGAGAGGGAAACACCGGGGGACTACGTCATCTTAAAGAGAGAGACAGAGAGAGAGAAAAAGGAGATCGCCGCCTTGGCCCGAGGACGAGAGAGGAGAGAGATATACACGGCGCTGGCCACGCACGACGGACAAGTAGACCGAATAACGCGGAATAACGCGCGCACTACACGTCGACGTCCTACGTTCAAAGGACCATCATCTATACCCATCGACACATCAACCCATCGAGAGCATCCATCCCCCTTCTAAGCCGCGACACCGGCAGCACCTGCGGGAAAGCCAGAGGAAAAGCGGAGGAGGAAAGCGGCGAGAGTGCCCAGTGTGCCCCGGAGGGAAAAAAAGCCTGTCCCTCCTAGGAGTTTAGAAAGTGAGCGCGCGCTCGGGACGCCTGCTGCGTGTCTCTCTCCTAGTTTTTCGGCGCTAGCCTGCGTGTGCGCGCGCACACACCGACTACCAGAGCGAGCGAGAGAGAGAGAGAGGCGCTGCTGCGTGCGAGCACCGCACCGGGCCCGAAAGAGCGGCCGTGCTTTTAGTCTACGTCGGAGCGTGTCGCGGGCGCCTTACAGTAACAGACGGTTCGACGGCCACGGGCTCTCTCCTCCCTCCCCACCGTTATACGCCACCAAATTCGAAATTTTTCTGGCACCCACGCATCTTTCGGCACTTCACCAACAACACCCACAACACACCCACACCACTCTCTCACCCCAGAAGACTCTGCCCGGCAAGCAGCAGCAGCAGCAGCACCAGCAGCAGCAGCGGCGTCAGCGGCGGCGGCAGCGGCAGATCATCATCCATCCACTCAGGACAGCAGCCACTCTCTCCCAGTTCCCGTTTCGCTTGGTGTGATAATCGGCGCGGAGGGGCCTCCCGGTTTTTTTTTCACTCCTCTCATTCCGTCGTCTGTCTCTTTCCCGTACCTGCGTTTTGTGCGTGCACTGTACCTGCTGCGTGTGGCCAAGACTCGAGAGAGAGCAGGAAGAAGAAGAAACGAAAGAGAGACAGAGAGAGAGCAACGCCGCGCGACTAATAGTGTATCTCAAGTTCTTTTTTTATCCTCGTACTTGGATGTTATACAGAGAGATAAATATATATAGAGTATATACAGATTATATATAGATATATATGAATATATACGGAAGATTATATTTGAACGGATGCGAAAGTGAGGGGAAGAGAAAACAGAGTGTCGGTTCGTCGCGCAGAGCGCCAACTTCGTTGAAGATTTTTATTATTGATTATATTGATTATTGATTATATCATTTCTTCCGCGTGTTTAAAACTGTGTGAGAACGCGCTACATATATATATATATATATATATATATATATAAATATACGCACAACCAAGCCTCAGCGCTGAGTTTTCCCGAAAAGTACAAGTGCCCAAGTCTCGCAATCGACAATAATGGACAAGTACGCTGAAAGTGCCGGACCGTTGCAAAAGGAAATGGAACGACTCGAGATCGAGGAGAAGAACGGAGAGGGATACAGGTAGGGTTCATTGAAGTTCTCTTTGGCCGCCGGTGGGAGGGGAAAGAGTTTTTCCGAAAGAAATCCGAGTCGAATTCCTCGTTGAATTAAAAACTTTTCGTCATATACACTCGCACGAAATTATTGCCCATTAAAATCATTGATGACGCACGCTTTATCTCCCCGAATTATCTTACGACGCTCAAAAAATTCGTTATACGCTCCAGATTACCGAATATCTTATGCAATTGGCTTAAAACTTTTCAACTATCAATGTTACACGTCGTGTGGAACGTTCACTTTTATTGCTGCTCGTTCGTATACACGCTGTTAAATAAGTAGCGAGCGTACCGCTAAACGAAGCAAAGTAAAATGTATATAGTTTTCAAAGAAATGCGGAAACGCTCGATGAATTTAAATTTGAATTTTCTTTATAAATCACTTACGTAAATTAGCCTTTTGTACGATCATCGTACGTAAACTTATATATTTACACTTATTTCTCTGACTTGTAATACCGTAGATAACGTATCAAATTCTACATGATAAAGAAAAATTGTGAATTTACGCATGTTATTCGTCAAATAAAAAAAGGAGCGAAATTACGTTCATGAATAATTCAAAATAAATTGCTCAAAGTACTGTTAGTTCTTGAATTCTCTACCAAATATACTTTACGAAAAAAGAAAATGACGGGAATCGATATAGGTCGCTTTAAATAATCTACAAATATAGATTGTACAAGAATATAATTCCTCTTGTAACGATCAAATTGTGTAATTCAGATTTAATAGCCTTGATATTATATAACGCGAGGGAATACTTATAGCATCGGATAAAGTTATTTAGTACCAAACTTTCTTTTCACCGCACCGCCGGCATTTTAAAACACGCGAAAATCACAATTTTACGACGAATCTTCGCTCGCTTATCTTTTCAATCCTCCATCTCGGGGAAGAAGTAAAAATTCAAGAAACACGCGTTATATCCCGAAAAAGTGGCGACGCGCAAAAAATTTCGGCCTCCCGCATCTTATCGGCGGCTCTCTCGCGCGGGAAACGCCGCCACCAGCGGCCAGCTTTCGATCGGCCGCGCGGAAACGTCAGGCACGTGTCGGCCGGCGCTCGTCGGGCTCCGCGCCGCGCATTTTTTAATGCAATTAGCGCGCCGCCGAGAGAGACTTTTCTAGCGCGGGATTTCGGCCGCGAGGTTGCAACGCTATATACCCCGCGGACGAGCGCTGAGCGACGAGAAGCGCGACAGGCGGAATTGCGAGCGAGCTTTCGGAGAAATGCGCGAGTGAGAATCAGCTGATTTCTGGACTTTGCTCGTTTCTGAATATGTTGCTTGTGAAATTTGGCCGGGTGAATTAAAACTATTTGGACATTGCGTAGAGCTAAATGTATAATCTCAAGATATTATATTAACGAGTATACGTATACGAGACTGTAAAAGAATAATTCTCACTTTCGCAATTTTCACAACTATATAAAGTGAACATTTATTGTAATATTCTACATTAGTAATTTACAATAATAAGAATATCACATTAAATCTTTACTCGCAATTTGAATTCAATTCGATATATTCTTAAATGATACATTCCTAAAATTTGATGTAGTTCATAATTTTAAAAGCGACGATCAATTCCTTTACCATCTCTGACTCGACGCGTAAACTACAATAGTAAAGTTCAAACACTGGCCTGCTTTCGATTACTCTAGAAACCGCAACCTCATTATCTCCAATTAAATTAATCACCCAGAAAACCGAACTGTATAAATACTTTCTTCCAACTTTGCCCGAGAAACCGAGGCTACGCTTCGATGCTAAAAAATTGCCGTCTCCCGCAATATGTCTATTTAATCGACGGAAAAACGAAGTCGACTCTTACATTCCTCGGACTCCTTTAGGAGGCTGCAAGCCCAACCCGACGACGTTACCACGGAATCTTTCGGCCGAACCTCGCCGCGGAGGAGCGGTCTCGAGTTTTTAAATTGCGGAGCGTGTCCGCGCATGCTCCCGTTGGAAATTTCCGGCCGCTTCCGCCTGCCGTGGGGGGGCGGTACACTTTTTTCCTCGGCCGAGTCTCTGCTTTCTAAATCTGACGGAGAAATGCCCTCCGCCCGAGGAGAGACGAACCTCCGGCGGCAAGGCTCGCTTCTCTAACTTTATTTTTCTCGCGCCGCGATCCTCGGGAATCCGTTCGATCGATGGACCGGGGAATCGCTCGCTTCGCGGAGGAGAAAACGATTATTGGTCGGTAGTTTATTGGAGCGAGAATCTCGCGGATAAAGCCAGAGGTGCTTTGTTCGCGGGATTAATTTCGCTAGGTCGCACGTTACAAGTTTCCCGCGCGAGCGTTACGGAGCAGTTTATCAAAGAATTACTTTATCGCACGAGAAATACTTATCGCCGCGCGCAAGTACCCACATGCAATATAAACATTTCCTGGCGCGACCGACGTACAAATCTTCGGCGTCGGTTTCCCGAAACGACGCCGCCGGGAATGGAAAAAAACGCCCGCGGCCGCTCGAAAAAAAATCTGCTTTTAATATTTACGTATAACCGCGAGAGAGAGAGAGAGAAGTCCTCCTCGCGCAATTCGACGCCGCCGCGGAAAAATAAAGTGCGCCGCAAAGAGGAGGCGAGAGCGAAGAGTAGGAGGAGGAGGAGCCTCTCCCGATTATGACGAGCGGGTATGGCGTCAGCGCGCATTTATCATTCGCAAAGTGACCCCATGCCGATCCGCGGCCGCGGGGAGCGATTCATTGAAAAAAGGTGCCCGCGCGCGCGGCCAAAGCTGCCGGCGATGCTCGTGAATACAAATGCCGCCGAATCGACCATATTTTTCGAGCCGGGAGCCGAGATCCGAGCGATGGATAGTAGTTTCGACCGAGCCGCGGATTAGGATCTAAGGCATTTGGCCAGCATTTTTAATACATTGTCGAACCTCGAAATTTCGAGTGAAAACGTTCGAGTTGCCGCTGACATTTTCTTCTATCGTAATTCAGTTTTTTCACTTGTGTTGTTTCATTGCCCGAGCTTTTTGTTTATGATTCAAAAGTATTTAATAATCGAAGATAATACTTGTACGTAATATCAATGCTCTTATCTCGATTCGATGATTCAACAATTCAAATTTTGCGAGTAAATCGGTAAATCGCTTAAAATGTGCCACTAAACGAACGGAAAAACCAGCGCCGAAAACAAAGAAATATATTAATAGAATTCGCCGTTTTGTCCAAACAAAGAGCCAAAATAAAAAGAAATTGAAAGACCGTGAAATCACTCAGTCAGCTTGATACTTTGCCCGTCACGTGCTATTTTCGTCGTCTGCAAGTTTTCCTTTACATTATTTTTTTTCTCCATCGAGTATTTTTACAATTTATTCATCCCGCTTTTCTTCAAAAACACACAAAAAAGAGCTGCCCCCGCCCAAGTAGCCGGGCCGACTTTGCGAACAAAAATGAACTTGATCAAACTCGAGGAATAAATAGGACAAGAGAGTTTTCCGGGCGGCCTCCCGAGCAAAGCTGCCGCGGGCAAAAATTCCCCGCACCCCGGCCGTTATTTTCGTCCGCGCGGCGGCTTTTCTCTCCTCTTCAGTCTCTCTCTCTCTCTCTTTTTTCTTGATAAGCCGCGGCGCCGAAATCGAGCGGCGCGTTCTATCTGCTATCTGATCCAGAACCTTCGACGCAGCGTGCGTGCGCGCGTCGTTTTCCGGTGTATCCTCTCTCTCTCTCTATGCACTTTTCTGAAAACATTAGAGCGCCAGTCGAAACCCACGCCCAAGGTCCGCTCGCGCTGCCTCTTTCTTCGTTTCGATTTGGGGCTCTCGCTCTTTTTTTCATTTTTTTTTCGCCGACCCGCGAGATTCGAATCGCCGAGCGACACGTGGATATTCTCGCCGGCCGAGCCGCCGTGCACGACCCGCCGGCTAGACGGGCGATCTATTGGCGCCAAAGTTGGGATTCGGCTCTTTTTATTGGATGGGATTGGATGGGAGAGAGGCCTTTTTGCGGAGGAAAGTGTCGGCGAGCGTTCGGCGTTTCTCGAGCCGACGGTGGAGCTAATATTGATTCTAATCTTCGACGATGTTCGGCTCGATCTTGATGTTTGGTCGCGGGCTAAATTGTTGTTAATGAACGGGAGATTGGAAATTATACTTCCTTGAAAGATAACGGGCAATAACACTTTTTCAACGTTTAAAATTGCTTTCCTCCCGAAATTTCGGGAAAATTCCAGTCTTATTTCACGATTAATAAATACAATTTGTCATAAAATTCGTAAGAGATTACAGTAACTATCATGGAATAGATATCTAATCATACTGTGATTCGATTTGCCTCTTACATTTCTATTAAGAATGTCGGCCCGACGGAAAATCGACTGCCGTTCATTCCTAAAAAAATAGTACATTTAAAAAAAAAGGCCGAAAAAATGTATTAAAAATCCGACGAAACATCGAAAAGCAAAAAATGAGAAGCAGATTCGCAATCTCCGCGGCGATCCAGCGACATCGCACATGTCGCCCTCGCTCGACCCCCGTCCTCCCGGCGCTTCCGCGGGGCAGCAGGAAAAAAGGACTTATTTTTAGGTTATATTTCCGGGGGCCGGGCCGCCGCGCTCGCTCGAGCACGTGGCGCACTTGAAAATTCCAGGGGGCCGGCCGGCCGCCGCGCAACAGCCGAGTGGCTCGATCTTCCGGTGAAAGTCGCGACGAAAAACCCGCGGCGTCGGTAACGCGGCGCTCTAGAAAAACGGGGAGTGCGCGGCTCTCGCGCGCGCACACCGTGGGAGCGGTTCGCGCGCGAAACTGCCCAGGAACGAATCGGTTGAAATTTGAATGCGACCGAGGAACGGACCTCCCACCACCGAGTCGCCGCTTCCTCGTTCGCGGCTTTTTTCTTTCTTTTCTTCGTTTGGTTAATTGGACGCGAGTTGGGTTACGTCGAAAGCTTCTGGAAGCTCCCTCTTTCTGCTCGGTTTAAATTGCCGTTGGGAGTCCGCCGCACGGAAACCGCTTGCCGCGGAGATTGTGCAACTCGCTTAATTCTGGTGCTTTCGAGCGATCGAATTTCGTTTTGCCTTTTCGATTCGAAGATTGAACGATAATCGATATTTAAATTCTTAGGCTTTGTGATATAACCGCGTTATTGATTGACGCGTGAATAAACCTGAAGCCGAGGTATTTTCTACTGTAAGTTCAATGACACGGGCGAAACGACTGGATCGACGTGTTGCGAGTAATTACTTGATTATCGGGAAGACAACTCGACGGACTGAAATTCTTTACTTCAACCTAACGGAACTCTCTGACAGTTATTTCTATAACTAAACACTCACTGACAAGAGATAAGCCTACCTAAAAATACTTCGCCATCCAATTATCCGCTCTGCGGGCAGTGTTTTTACTAAAATTAAAGATTTTCAGCCTGTACAATGCGGTTTTTCCCCGTCCCGAGGAAAACCCACCCAGAGTCGGTCAGCTTCGAAAATTCCAAAAGCAAACGAAAGAAACCTCGCGCGGTCACTCGAGCAATCCTCCGGTCGCGGACAATGCGCATAGATTCCGGAGGCAGCAGCTGCCGGCTGTCAAGCCCGCGATCGGCTCGGGGGATTATATTTCTAGGAAAAGCTGGCAGCGGGGCCCGACCTTCGAGTCTTTGTGCGCGACTATGTATACCTGGGCCCCTCGTGCAGCCTTGTGCAGAGCGGCACCGAAAATCATTTTTCTTGAGAGCGCTCCGGGGCCCGAGAGAGAGAGAGAAGCGTTACCTAAGCGCCTCCGCTTGATAAATGAGGGCCCGAGCAGCGTGACGGCCGGTTTTGCCGAGAGATCCTAGTGGAAAGTTTTCGGCATCGCGGCGCGGCACTTTTTCGCATCTCGAATTCCCTAACAGTAAACACGCGGCGAGCCTGGCCGCGGAATGGCCACTGTTTCCTGATGGGGGCTCTGTACTCTCCATTCCAAGACTATAACTAGGAGTCTATTCGGATAAGTTTTCTCATATAGGAATGTGAAGGAAGCCTCGTTCATTCAGTCTAACGCTCGACTTTTCAACAGTTGGGAATTTTTTTCGCTAAAATTTAAGAAAAATCGATTTTTTTTAATATCTTAATACTCGGCATTCAAAAGGTGAGATCAAATCCTAAAGATTAAAAAAAAAATTTCATCTGAAAATCTTTATTTGTTCAAAATTTATAGTTAAATAAAGATTCATGCGAAAATTACGTCGATTGTATTGTTGGTCATTTTTTATTCGACTATGACTTTTGAATAAATAAAGATTTCCGAATGAAATTTTTTTTTAATCGTTAGGATTTAATTTCACCTTTCGAATGTCGAGTCGTAAAATACTCTACAGTTAACCGTTGAAAATTTATAATTGATTTATAAAAATCGATTTTTTTTTAATTTTAGCGAAAAAAGTTAACAGCTTTTGAAAAATCGAGCGTCAGACCGAATGGACGAGGCTTCTTTCACATGTTTAAACGAGAAAACTCCGATAGACTCCTAGTAAGAAAATCCAATTAGAAAATCTATCATTACCGCTCTCCCAACAATTCCCCATCCATCGAGAAGAGCCGCGCTCGTGAAAAAAGCGCGCCACGTGCTCCTCGCTCGGAAACAAAGGCTCGAGATCAGCGGGGCGGCTGACCCCGAGAATATCCGCGTTGGTTCGCGCGCGGCTAATCGCGGCGAGCGCGAGTGCATTAACACCGGCGCGATCTTGTTACCGATGCACAACGACACACGAATCTCGATGATATAAACCTTTGTCTCGGGCCGTAATCGCTCCTGCTGGCGCTGCTAATTTTTTCAAGGCTTCGAGCCGCCGCCTAAGCCACCCGCGGCTACTGCCTCCAAGAAGCTCCCTCGCATTTTCAGTTCCGAGGCGGCTGCTACGTCATTGCTTGCGTATGCGGAGAAAAATTTTCTAGTAAAAATTGCAAAAGTACATTTTAAAATTTTAAAAATTACCATTGTTTCTAGTAAATTTTACAAGTCTAGATATGAAAATTTATCATTGACCTCGTAAACTATGGTAACTTTAGATTTTTACAGTCTGCGATCAAATTAAAGTGTACTATTGTAATTTTTACTAGACAATTTTTCTCTGTATACTTGGAGTTGCAGTTTCACGCGGGAATCGGCAGTCGCTTAATTTGAAATCTAAAAAATATTGGAAAATCGCGTCGAAGAACGAAATGAAACGACGCGAAGAAAATAATATCCCGTCCGAGTATCGGTAATTTAAAAGTCTATCTTTAAAAAAAAAATGCCAACAAAGCAGCGTCAATCCGCGCCGTCCCTTCTCTCTCACTTTTTTCCCTTGGATATAGAAAAAAAAACAAAAAAAAAAACAAAACGAGCGTTTGCCCGGAGTGAAAGAGAGAAAGAAATAAAACTTGTCGTCCTCTGTCCTCCTCTTCGATCGACCGGCAGACGGAGAGGGAAAACGCGTAAACGGCTGCTATACGGTCGGCTCGAAATCCAATGGACGAAATTTTAATTAAATTTCCGAGAAGAACGTCCGGTGATGTGAAACTTGCGGCCTTTGTGCGTGCGCTCGTATTCGCGTTTTGCCTATAAAAACGCGATGTCTCCGCCAACACAGTCACACTTCCCTCTTTTTCTATATGCGCGAGGTCTTTTTTTCTCTCCCTTGCCGCGCCTCTCTGTTTCAAATCATCCTTTTGGTTTCTCTGGGCGTGCAACGTTTAATTTAATTCCCAGCGGCGTTGGCGAAAGACGCGAAAGTCGATTAAAACGGCCTGTTTACGCCGTCGGATTCGACGTCGCGTGAAAAGAGCGAAAGACAGCGCACAGAAGGGCTTAGGAGGGCGAACGTGTCAATTTCCTTGAGCGAAATGATTTTCATGCAGCGCGCTTTGACGGGCAGAAGCCGGAGCCGGAGAGCGAACGGATAGGAGCGAGGGGCAGAAAAGGCGCGAAAGAGAAAGAATGAAATAGAGAGGTCGATCATAAAAATGGTAATAACGGAAGGGAGCAGGGGATTCAGACTCGCCGTTCATTATCGAAAAGATAATTTAAACAAAAGGCGAGTCATTTATGGTGATTGTAAACTAATTCAAAAATCGAAACTGTTTAATCTTGATACTTCAATGTTTTTATTCTTGCAGGAGAATATTGATACCGCGTAACTCCAAAAAGTACATTGAAAAAAATAATGCAGTAAAGTTTACTATAAATTCTGGTAATCGGAGGAAAATTTAGAAAAATTCCCATAAAATTTGGAAAAATTACAATTTTATGGCATCTTTTTTCATATTCAAGTCTGTCCGACGATTACCAGAATCCATAGTAAACATTACTGCATTATTTTTCTCAGTGCATTGATTACTAGTTTAACTCTCAAAAAGCGAGGTGCCTGGTTAGCCAGGCAGAAAAATACAACAATGACAGTGATCTTCTTTAATTCACAAATCCCACCAGAAACTATAAATAAACCCTCTTGTCGATTAATAAATTAAATTAAAAAAGCCGAAATCCGGTAAAAGTTTCATCAACTCCCCCCCGTCAACGAATCGAAATTTCTCGCGGCGTTTCCGTGTGTACACCTCCAAGCTCAGCAGTTAATCCGCTCCGGTCTTCTAATCTCCTTCTCTCTCCCCCGGGCCCTCAGTCCATTAAACGAGCAAACAGTCCGGGCTTTTTCGTCGCTCTTCGGCAATTGGTCGGCGGTGGTGCAGCTCCCTGCTGGGGGGGGAGGGAAAGGGGGAGTTCGGCGAAAGGCGGCGAAAGGGAGAGAGAGAGAGAGAGAGAGAAGGAGGCTGGGTTATAATCAAGGCCGCGCTATTCGTCGACGTCGCGCCGATCGGCGCGCGCGGGATCCTCAAACGGAGCGAGACTCTTAATTTCGCATCGCCATAAATAATTTGACCGCAAGGCTGAACTAGCCGAGGAGCCGGCCAATTTCCTGGAAGGAGGCCTTCGCGCTCTTCCTTCTTTCTCGTCGTTTTCTCCACACACTTGCCGCTGCCGCCGCCGCCGCTTCTCTCTCTTTCTCTCTCTCTCACGACTTTTTCGGTGATCTACTTATTCGCGATGCTCTCTCTCTCGCACAATGCTTCGCAGCCTGCTTATAAGCTCTCAATGCTCTCATTGGCGGAGATGAATTCTTTAAACGGCTTTATTTAAAATGAGTTTTGCGAATAAACAAAGAGTTCCTTTCGACGCTGTTGCGCGCGTCGAGCGAGGCTCTCTATCGTCTTTTGCAGTACTTGACGCGATAAATTTTGTGACGAATCAATAAGCACGCTTCTGAGAAGCCGTCGTTTAACGACTCACTTAAATTAATTGGCTTTCCTTATGGGGACAAATATTTTGGCCTCTGCATCCGATGTCCGAAGCAGGGCGCACATTTCGAGACAATCTTAATACGCGGCCTTTTCAATTTTTACTTATTTCTTATTTTAAGCGCTCGAATCCTATATATAAACGCTTTCTGCCTCGATCCTCGACGCGACTTCTCGACCGGTATTCCGCAATTCGACCCGATCTCTCCAGAAACTTTTTGCCTGGGAAAAGATCGCATCGGCTCGGAGGACGGGCAGTTTATCGGAGTCGAGAGACGAATTAATTTCCTCCAGTTTCATAACTGGCCCCCGCAATTTCAACCAAGTCCACCATAACGCTCCACCGATCTTGCGAAGGCTCCTCGAAAACGGCTTTAAAAATCGCCCCTCGACCGAGTGAATCGGGAGAAATCGGTCCCATTCCTAAAAAAACAAAAGTTCTCGCTAAGCGCGCCGTCGCGCAGTTACGGGGCTGCGCGCGGCTGGTGTAATCACTTTGCTGGAAAGTTTCCTAGTCTCGCCGCATCGATCCGCGCTCGTGTACGCGCACTGCAAGCTCGCACGCCTCTTGCCCTTTACGTCGAGGGCGCCGCGCGACGTTAATCCGCTCGCGACGACTCGTCAGCCCCTCTTTCGCGGGGGGAGGCTTTTGCACCGATCGTCTTTTTGCTTTCGTGCGATTTGCTTTGTCAAGGTTAGGAGACCTTGGCTCGGCCGATTAGTTTTAATTTTTTTTTTTTTTTAGTAAATTTTATTGCAGTAATGCAGCTGACGTCCGATGCGTATGCCACCACTAATAATTCTCGTTTATTTTTTGTTTCAGGTAAAGACTTTTCTAAACACATGTTCTATGTTATTGCGTTGTTCGGTTTCATGGTAAGTCTTTGAAACGTCTACCGTAAAACTGTTTGTGATGCAAAAGCTCCTTTAAAAAAAACTCCTGACAAGATAATCAATGCAATTCACTCACTTCTTCATCTCCAAATTGAAAAACGAAAAATAAAACAGCGATCGTGATTGACGAGTCTAAAAATATGTTCCTTCTACGAATAAAAATAAAACGGGCGCCGTATCACCGCGCAACAGGGATTATATCACGTCGTTCCCAGGAAAAGAAGCGGCTCCGGCGATTCCCGCGCGTAAAAGCCCTCCAGAAAAAAATCGGCAACAAAACTGGGCCACGGCCCGCTTCGGCGATCCCCGAGTCTCGGGAGAAACGGGTGAGGGGGACGATTGAAATTCATTAGACATCGGCGCTGCCAATCCAAGGTCGGGACACACCGCTTCCCACCTGACACAAACGAGCAAGCGCAGTCGTCGTCGTCGTCGTCGTCGCTGCGCGCATTTTTCAACGCCCGTATATCTGACAACTTCATAAATTAAGCTGCTCGATGGGAGAAAGAGAGAGAGAGAGCCTGCTATTACGAGCGCATCGCCGGCTTTTGTGGCCCGCTCGTTATAGAGGCGGCCCGAGCTCGTATATTTCGCGAAAAGTCCCTATTTTCGTGCGCGCCCTTATACCTGCGCGCCTCCCGGGACGCCTTGTGATGGCCGAGAGATTTTTCGCTCGGGGGAAGGGGGAGGACGAATCGTAGGTCGTTACGCGCCGCCGTCCAGGTTTTGTTTCTACGAGTGGGATTAACGAGGCCGGGGTATAAATTATTTCGCTCCGCGCGTGATTAACATTTTTTTTTTCTTTTTTTTTCTGGAATCGGGGAATTTTAATGCTCGCCGGTTACGCGGTCCCTTTGTTTTTTTTTTTCGTTGCGAAAGATTATTTAGAATAGCAAGCCTCCGTTAAAAAATACATCGGCGTCCCTTGTCCCACCGATAGAAGCGTCCAAGTCAATCAAAGAGCTTTCACTTCTCAAAATTTGAAATTCCTATTCTTCATTTTCTCTTACAATTCGCCCGGCTCCGGGCCGTAAACAGGGGTGGAAAAAAGAACCGCCCTGCCCTCCGGTAAGACACAGACAGGGTGTCCGGAATAAAACTCATTTAAAAAAAGCTCAACTCGACTTTGAAAAAAAGCTCCCTCATTCCCCCCCGGAAAATTCAATCTCGCTCTCGTACATCCATTTCCCGGCACAAGCCTCTCCGAAGCTCGGTCCGTCCGCGATTCGGTTGATAAAGCTCAAAGGGGCTCCGCGGGGGTCACCCGGTACGTGCGGAGGTCGCGAAAGCGCGGCGGCGTCGTCGGGTGGGGGGTGGCGGCGGCGGCGGCGGCGGCTGGCGGCGCGTGCAAGCAAGGAGGGTTCGTTCATCCCCGGGTCAAGGTTATAAGCGCGCCGCCGGTGCCAGGGGCAGAGAACCTCTCCTTCCTCCCTCCTTGAACTATATATATATATTGCTCGGGGCGCGCGCGCGTCCACTTTCGCTCTCACTTTCTCCAACTTCCCCCCTTTTTCTCCCGTATACGATCTTTCCTCGCCCGGCCCCCTTTCGGCTTTTCGTTTGGACGATCGACCGAGTGACCACTCAATTTCCTCTGTTTTATCAAACGGCGTTCGAAAGCGATCGATCGAGGTGAACTCTCCCGTAGCCCGAAGGTTTATCAGTCGGGCTCGTGACGTAAATAGTTATATACTGCAAGGAAATCAGCGCGGTGGGTAAAGGTGCACTATACGACTGTTTGTTGAATGTATATACCGGGCAAGACAATGATAGCTTATCTCGAGCCTCGAGCTGCGGCACCGCGTAAATTCTACCTGACGATGCGTGGCGGTGTAGAAAAACAGTGTCGTATGGCCAAGCGCCAGGACCCCCCATTCAGAAGGTTTATACTTTACTGAGAAATTAATTTCACGAAATCAATTCTTTCTTTCTTTCTTTCTTTTTTTATCGTTGCGTTTGAAAGTGTACGGTGACGTTACTTTCAGCGGTGAATTTCTTCGTCTGATTTTTCCTCTCGAACCGAGATTGAAAATAAAATTTTGCCGCGCGCAAGATAACGCCTCGGTGTCTTATTAACGAAAGCAAACAGATTACGGTGAACCGCGCTCGAAAATTGCTCTCGTTTCTATTTCTATCGGCTTTATTACCAAAGTACAGGCAGTCGCAACAATTTCTACAAAAGGAAAACGAAACTAAGCAAGTCCCTCGTTAAAAAGAAATTTAGTCCGCGGGCTCGGAGGAAAGGAGCTCGAAGAGGAGCGAGGAAAGCGCGTAAATAACCTGCATTAACGTCGAAGGCAATAAAGCCGGGCGACGCTAAAATGGCCTAATCTAAATATTCCACCCTTTTTCCCTCCCGCTTTTCCGCGCTCGCGCATTACGCGCGCAACTCCCCTGCATTATTATTATTAAAGCGCATTCATCAGCGGCGTCCCTCGCGCAAAAAAGAAGAGGAAGCGCCTCTCCCTCTCTCCCGTCCTTGCATTGCGCGCACACTCGACTTGCGGAATTTTCGTGGCGTCGGCACGTCGCCGCTGCATATAATACAAGCGCGGAACTGCGTATATACACACGCCATTTGCCGCGTGAATTACATACGACAAAAAGCTCGGGGGGAGCAATAAACGCGCCGCGCGACTTTTCTCTCTCTCTCTCTCTCTTTGAATCTCGCGGGCCTTTTAACGGCCGGCTTTCTGTTTTGAATAAACTTGTCGTTACGCCGCTGGAGCATCGAGACGGTCGCGGATATATGCATGTGTACAGGTCGAAACTGCCGGGTTCCGGGGCGGATTATTTATCTCTTGAACATGAATATTTTTTTCGTTTTCGTTCGCTTCCGCGTCTGGATAATCAATAATTCTTCGAGTCTCTAGAGTCGATTTAAAAAGTTTAATGCAAATCGAAAGTGTCGAAAAACGGTGGGGGGGTTACGAAAATAGAAAGGCCGGAGACGAAAATCCTCGCGTCGCGACGCTGTAACATAAAGCTCGGAAGGCGTTAATTGAATCCGTAGGAAAGGAAAAGCGATTATTCGCTTCCCGCGATGCGGCTGCACACAACCGCCGGCGGAAGGAGCCCCGTGCATCTCCTTTCCTCCCTCCTCGGGAGCAACCGGGGACAATAATTGCAGTGCATTCGCGTCGGGTTCCTATGAATTATTCGCGATTTTCATAGGGGATTCCGCCCCCCCCCCCCCCCCTTCTCTCTCTCGCTTTACGCTCGCGCGCATTTTATATACGTCTCCTCCCTCTTTGCGAGCGCGCTTCTGTTCTCCTCGCCGCTATGCTTTTTACGCTGCCTTTATTTTAGTATTACTGCTGATGCTGGTATTAAAGCTCTCTGAAAAATTATCTAAATATTCGCCCGACTTTCGGATAAAATTTTCACTGCGAAGCGAAATCATTGTTAATTAAAGCACAAATCGTCCCTCTTACTTTCTTGATCCAACACGGCAAGGTCGACTTTAAGAATGAATGCTGCAGTTGCTCCTCGGTTCATTCTCCGGGGAATTCTCTCGATAGAGGCGCCCTAATAGAAGCCAAAATCTTGCTCATTGTCTGAAATGGCTAATTGGCAGGCGAAGAGGGGGGGG